>CM009715.1:37016621-37059121 GCA_003047355.2 Amphiprion percula | reverse complement strand
CGATACAGATTTTTAAAAAAATTTTCAGCTGATGGCCGATATCTAAAGCCGATTGTAGAAGCCGATTTTTAAGGCCGATATCCTTTTTTTTTTTTTAAAGCACATCGATTACAAAAGGCAATTTAAACACTAAAAGTATATACATGTATATATTACAAATTAAATACACTGCATTTTCTCTCTTACCAAGAAACAAATCTCATACCTGTTTTTTTTTACCAAATAAGCAGGTGTGGAGTGAGGCTTGTTGTTGCCTGGCTCACTCACTCTGCTCATGCTCTGCTCTCTGAGTGCCGGGGGTCCTTCTAAGGGAAAAGCGGTCGCGGCAGCTGCCCGTACAGGTGCCTGATCACAAATCGGCTTTTTATTTGTAAATATCGGCCGATGGCTGATATTGAAAAAAGTCCATAGATCGGCCCAAAATATCGGCCGGCCGATATATCGGTCGACCTCTAACAAAAATTACACAAAAAGATGCAAAAATGACACAAAAAGTTGTAAAAGTCACAGAAAAAGATGCAAAAATGACATTAAAAGATGCAAAACTGTCACAAAAAGTTGCAAAAGTCAGAAAAAGATGCAAAAGTCACAGAAAAAGATGCAAAAATGACACTGTTCAAACAGACACAAATTTAAATTAAAAAAAAGAAGGTTTTTGACATATGAAGCTGAAAATGAACAAATATCTTTTTAGATATTTATATTTTACGCCCTCTCAGAGACAGTGGAGCTGAGAGAACGTGATGATTTGAGACGGAATGATTCTATTTCAGACCAAACTCCAGATGATGCTTCTATATCATCTGCTGAATCATTCTAAATGTGGATATTCAGCTAATTTTCCATTAGTCTGCTGTGTGTGGATAATAGCGACGTCTACGTTTCCCAGAAAGCTGCTGAGGGACCTGAACTTGTTGCTTTCAGAGATAATTGCAACTGCTGCTGCAAAAACTCCATTAAGGCCTGTTCAGTGAGAGATGCTTTTCCTCAGTCTGACTCTGGTTTAAAGCAGCTCCAGACCTCGTCAGACGGCTGCTCTAATGAGCAGAAACAAACATGAGGGCTGCAGACGACACAAACATGTCAACAGGAGGCTCAGCTGGAGCTCAGAACTGTCCACCTGCAGCAGACGACACTTTCATATTAACTGCACTGCTTCATATTTGAGTTTGTTAATAACTGAGCAGCTACTTCAACCCTGCACAGTGGAGAGCATCACGCACTAACACACACACACTAACACACACACAGACACACACTTATGTACAATTTACATCTCTGCAGCCGCATGAGAAACATGCAAAACGCAAAGATGCAAAAATGACACAAAACGATGCAAAACTGACACTAAAAGATGCAACAAGATATTCCTCCAGTATTCTACATGTCAGAGCCTGATCTCCATCAACACCCTCTACATCCCTGCTGGGGGAGGAGGAGGAGGGAGGAGGAGGGAGGAGGATGGAGGAGGAGGAGGAGGATGGGGGAGGGAGGAGGAGGAGGAGGGAGGATGGAGGAGGGAGGAGGAGGAGGAGGAGGAGGAGGATGGGGAGGAGGAGGAGGGAGGTAGGGGGGAGGAGGAGGAGGAGGAGGGAGGGAGGAGGGAGGAGGATGGAGGAGGGAGGAGGAGGAGGAGGGAGGAGGATGGAGGAGGGAGGAGGAGGAGGAGGGAGGATGGAGGAGGGAGGAGGATGGAGGAGGGAGGAGGAGGAGGGAGGAGGATGGGGGAGGGAGGAGGAGGAGGTAGGGGGGAGGAGGAGGAGGAGGAGGGAGGGAGGATGGAGGAGGGAGGAGGAGGAGGAGGAGGAGGAGGAGGATGGAGGAAAGAGGAGGAGGAGGGGAGGATGGAGGAGGGAGGAGGATGGAGGAGGGAGGAGGAGGAGGGAGGAGGGAGGAGGATGGAGGAGGAGGAGGATGGAGGAGGGAGGAGGGAAGAGGGAGGAGTGGAGGAGGGAGGAGGAGAAGGAGGGAGGATGGAGGAGGGAGGAGGATGGAGGAGGGAGGAGGAGGAGGGAGGAGGATGGAGGAGGGAGGTAGGGGGGAGGAGTAGGAGGAGGAGGAGGAGGAGGAGGAGGAGGAGGAGGGAGGATGGAGAGGGAGGAGAAGGGAGGATGGAGGAGGGAGGAGGAGGGAGGAGGAGGAGGGAGGTAGGGGAGGAGGAGGAGGAGGAGGAGGAGGAGGAGGGAGGAGGAGGAGGAGGGAGGAGGAGGAGGGAGGATGGAGGAGGGAGGAGAAGGAGGGATGGAGGAGGGAGGAGGAGGGAGGAGGGAGGAGGAGGAGGGAGGTAGGGGGGAGGAGGAGGAGGGAGGAGGGAGGAGGAGGAGGAGGGAGGATGGAGGAGGGAGGAGGAGGAGGAGGGAGGTAGGGGGAGGAGGAGGAGGAGGAGGGAGGAGGGAGGATGGAGGAGGAGGAGGAGGGAGGAGGAGGGAGGAGGATGGAGGAGGGAGTAGGGGGGAGGGAGGAGGAGGAGAGGAGGATGGAGGAGGGAGGAGGATGGAGGAGGGAGGAGGAGGAGGGAGGAGGGAGGAGATGGAGGAGGGAGGAGGAGGAGGAGGGAGGTAGGGGGGAGGAGGAGGAGGAGGAGGGAGGATGGAGGAGGGAGGAGGATGGAGGAGGGAGGAGGAGGAGGGAGGAGGGAGGAGGATGGAGGAGGGAGGAGGAGGAGGAGGGAGGAGGGAGGAGGATGGAGGAGGGAGGAGGAGAAGGAGGGAGGATGGAGGAGGGAGGAGGATGGAGGAGGGAGGAGGAGGAGGGAGGAGGATGGAGGAGGGAGGTAGGGGGAGGAGGAGGAGGAGGAGGAGGGAGGAGGAGGAGAAGGGAGGATGGAGGAGGGAGGAGAAGGAGGATGGAGGAGGGAGGAGGATGGAGGAGGGAGGAGGAGGAGGGAGGTAGGGGGGAGGAGGAGGAGGAGGAGGGAGGAGGAGAGGAGGAGGAGGAGGAGGAGGAGGGAGGAGGAGGAGGGAGGATGGAGGAGGGAGGAGGAGGAGGAGGGGAGGAGGAGGAGGAGGGAGGTAGGGGGGAGGAGGAGGAGGAGGAGGGAGGATGGAGGAGGAGGAGGATGGAGGAGGGAGGAGGAGGAGGGAGGAGGATGGAGGAGGAGGTAGGGGGGAGGAGGAGGAGAGGAGGAGGAGGAGGAGGAGGGAGGATGGAGGAGGGAGGAGAAGGAGGATGGAGGAGGGAGGAGGATGGAGGAGGGAGGAGGAGGAGGGAGGTAGGGGGAGGGAGGAGGAGGAGGGAGGAGGAGGAGGGAGGATGGAGGAGGGAGGAGGAGGAGGAGAGGGAGGTAGGGGGAGGAGGAGGAGGAGGAGGGAGGAGGAGGGAGGAGGGAGGAGGAGGAGGAGGAGGGAGGTAGGGGGAGGAGGAGGAGGAGGAGGGAGGAGGAGGAGGAGGGAGGAGGAGGAGGGAGGATGGAGGAGGGAGGAGAAGGGAGGATGGAGGAGGGAGGAGGAGGAGGAGGAGGAGGAGAGGGGAGAGGAGGAGGAGGAGGAGGAGGGAGGAGGAGGAGGAGGGAGGATGGAGGAGGGAGGAGAAGGGAGGATGGAGGAGGGAGGATGGAGGAGGGAGGAGGAGGAGGTAGGGAGGAGGAGGAGGAGGGAGGAGGAGGAGGGAGGAGAAGGGAGATGGAGGAGGGAGGAGGATGGGAGGGAGGAGAGGAGGAGGAGGAGAGGAGGAGGGGAGGATGGAGGAGGGAGGAGAAGGGAGGATGGAGGAGGGAGGAGGGAGGAGGGGAGGGAGGTAGGGGGAGGAGGAGGAGGAGGAGGAGGAGGAGGAGGAGGAGGGAGGAGGAGGATGGAGGAGGGAGGAGGAGGGAGGATGGAGGAGGAGGAGGGAGGAGGAGGAGGAGGAGGAGGAGGAGGGAGGAGGATGGAGGAGGGAGGAGAAGGGAGGATGGAGGAGGGAGGAGGAGGGAGGAGGGAGGAGGAGGAGGGAGGTAGGGGGAGGAGGAGGAGGAGGAGGAGGAGGGAGGTAGGGGGGAGGAGGAGGAGGAGGAGGAGGAGGGAGGAGGAGGGAGGAGGAGGAGGGAGGATGGAGGATGGAGGAGGAGGGAGGAGGGAGGAGGAGGAGGAGGAGGAGGAGGAGGAGGAGGGAGGAGGAGGAGGAGGAGGGAGGAGGAGGAGGAGGGAGGATGGAGGAGGGAGGAGGATGGAGGAGGGAGGAGGAGGAGGGAGGTAGGGGGGAGGAGGGATCAGAGTCATGCTGGGGCTGGTTTCCTGTCCTACTTTCAGAGCGTGTGGCCCTGCAGCTCTCTACATGTATGTGCGTACGTACACACATGTAGAGGGTGGGGGAGGAGCCGTGTTCATCACCTGATCCTCCTCATGGATGCAGAGGAACTAATGTGCTGAATAACCAGACCTGGACCTCCTCTAGGCGCAGGAACTGATGCAAACGTTTACAGGAAGAGGACCAACCCACTAGCATGTTTTACATCATTTCTACTGTATGTCTAATTTTTGCATCTTTTAGTGCCATTTTTTTGCATCTTTTTGTGTAGTTTTTGCATCTTTTAGTGCAATTTTTTTGCATCTTTTTGTGTCATTTTTGCATCTTTTAGTGTCTTTTGCACCTTTCAGTGTATTTTTTAGTACCTTTTAGTGTCATTTTGCATCTTTTTGTGTAATTTTTTTACATTTTGTGTCAGACTTGTAACTTTAAGTACAATTTTTTGCATCTTTTAGTGTCATTTTGCACCTTTTAGTGTAATTTTTTGCAACTTTTAGTGACATTTTTTGTCTTTTAATCTTATTTTTGCATCATTTTTGTCATTTCTGCAATGTTTTACATCATTTTTGCATCTTTCTGTGTCATTTATGCTTCTTTTTGTATCACTTTAGCCACACAAACGCCAAAAAGCACCACTATCCAAACTACTTATAAACAGTTTGGTTTGTCCTGAACATTTGGCTTTAGTTGGAGGTCATTAACCTCCACAGGAGTCTCTGTCATGGTGCCCGTTGCTGCTAAACCTTCATAATACCGTGTGTGAGTGGCGCCTCCTCTGGTCTCTACAGAAATAAACAGGAAGAGACTCCACCTGTATAATAAGAACAGAATAAACGGAGCAGTTTTCCTCCAGTCCAACCAGGAAGAGTTAAATGAGACGCTGATCATCATAAAGCAGCTTCTGTCCTGATGGAGGATCAGAACATGAAACATTTATTCCTCTTATTGTGGATCAGCTTCATGTAGATCACGTCCCGTAGATCTGCCTCAGGTTTCTGCAGAATAAAAATGATCCAGATAGCGAAGGAGGAGGAGAAATTAATGAAGAAAATGATTAATTTATCTGGAGATTCCTCCCTAAGCTGCTGGAATCACTTTTAATGCTCATTAAAGCGTTTTACATTCTTCGTTGTCATTTTTGCATAATTTCTTGTAATTTCTGCATCATCTGCGTCTTTTTGTCAAATTTTTGCGTCTTTTTCTGTAATTCTGCATCCTTTAGTGTCACTTTTACATCTTTTTGTGTCATTTTTTTTTAAAAATCGTCATTTCTGTCATGTTTTAGATAATTTTTGCAACAATTAGTGTCATTTTTGCATATTTTAGTGTCAGATTTGCAACTTTCCATGTCATTTCTGCACTGTTTTACATACTTTTTGCAACATTTAGTGTCATCTTTGTATCGTTCCATGTCATTAATGCTTCTTGCAGCATCACTTTTGCATCTTTGCATCATTTTTGCATCATTTTTTGTCATTTCTGGAACACTTATTGCCATTTTTGCAAAGCTTAGTTAATTCCTCATTTTATTTTACCTTCTCTTTATACTGTAATATTCTGCGTTGTCTTATTGTTTACTGAACATCCAGCTGCTGTAACTGAATTTCCCTCCAAGGATTAATAAAGTCGTCTGAGTCTAAAGATGATCTCCAGAGATGTGGAGGACGCTGAGATCTACAGGATGAAGACAGATGTGTCTGAGGGAATTATTCCAGGAACATCTTTGGTTCCAGAAGATGTGGAGCTCAGGATGAAATCAGATCGATATATTGGATCGACCGTCTCCCCGCCATTTTGCTTCCATGCTTCCTGCCTCCTTCCTGCATGACGTCACCTCTGCTTACCCTCCTTCACCCTCTGAAGCTCTGAGGATCCAGAGGTTCCCCTTCAGCATCCTCTCTGATGCACATCTCTGGAGATCATCTTTAGACTCAGACGACTTTATTAATCCTTGGAGGGAAGTTCAGTTGCAGCAGCTGGATGTTCAGTAATAAGATGACATAGAATACTAGGGTACACAGTGAAATATGGCATCAAATGGTGAAAAGTAACGTAAAACATTGCAGAAATGACAAGATGGAAGATGCAAAAACGACACTAAAACATGCAAAAATGACAAAAATTACTGAGAGCCAAAAAAAAAAGTCAAAGCCACTGATGCTACAGTAATTTAGATTAATCCTCCTGTTGTCCTCATTTACAGGCACCAAAAAGTATTGTTTCCTTGTCTGAAAAAAATCCAAAAACTCAGCAAAATATTCCCCAAATTTATAAAAATTTGCAGTCAGTCTGACCTGCAGGACGACATGAGGGTTGATTCAGCAGAGTTAGAGGCTCTGAACACTGGATTTATGGACGTTTAAAGCTGATGTTCTGCTGTTAGGATTTATTGATCTGATCGTGCTTCTTGTTTTCTTTAATCTAAATGTTAATAACTGCAGATCATGGGCAGCGTTTTGCTAAAATCCCATCAGACACCAAACAGCTCCAGCAGGAGAACATGTTGGTTTCTGCTGTAAACTGGAGCAGCGTTCAGGTCGACCTTGACTCTGATCTGTCAGCGTGGATCAGTTCAGCCCCAGGATCAACCTGACAGGAGGCACAGTGTCCTTCAACTGCTGTCCGGATCCTCCGTCCGATCGTTTCCGGATCCTCCTTCTGACCGTTTCCTCCGTCCGATCGTTTCCTCCGTCCAATCGTTTCCTCCGTCCGACCGCTGTCCGGATCCTCCGTCCGATCGTTTCCGGATCCTCCGTCCGAACGCTTCCTCCGTCCGATCGTTTCCGGATCCTCCGTCCGACCACTTCTTCCGTCCAACCCCTTCCGGATCCTCCGTCCGATCGTTTCCGGATCCTCCGTCCGACCGTTTCCGGATCCTCCGTCCGACCGTTTCCGGATCCTCCGTCCGACCGTTTCCGGATCCTCCGTCCGACCGCTTCCGGATCCTCCGTCCGACCGTTTCCGGATCCTCCGTCCGATCGTTTCCGGATCCTCCATCCGATCGTTTCCGGATCCTCCGTCCGACCGCTTCTGGACCCTCCATCCGATCGTTTCCGGATCCTCCATCCGATCGTTTCCGGATCCTCCATCCGATCGTGTCCGGATCCTCCGTCCAACCGCTACTGGATCCTCCATCCGACCGCTTCCTCCGTCCGACCGTTTCCGGATCCTCCGTCCGACCGCTTCCGGATCCTCCGTCCGATCGTTTCCGGATCCTCCGTCCAATCGATTCCGGATCCTCCGTCCAACCGCTTCTGGATCCTCCGTCCGACCACTTTCAGATCCTCCATCCAACCGCTGTCTGGATCCTCCGTCCGATCGTTTCCGGATCCTCCGTCCGACCGCTGTCTGGATCCTCCGTCCGACCGCTTCCAGATCCTCCGTCCGACCGCTGTCTGGATCCTCCGTCCGACCGCTTCCAGATCCTCCGTCCGACCGCTGTCTGGATCCTCCGTCCGACCACTTCTAGGCTCCTGTAGCTCAGAGAGTCTCTGAGAGGCTGCATATCGTAGGTTCCAGTTAGAAAGTGTAGAAATCATCTTCCATCAGAGGCTCCAGAGGATCATTAAATGACTCCTTCTACATCTTTTACTGACATTTTAGCTTCTTTTAGTATCATTTCTACAACTTTTTATTTCACTTTTGCATCTTTTTGTCATTTTTGTATCTTTTTGTGTCATTTATATAATTTTTTATATAATTTTGTATCTTTTTGTGTCATTTATGCGGCTTTTAATTTCATTTTTGTATCTTTTTGTGTCATTTATGCAACTTTTATTTCACTTTTGTATCTTATTCTGTCATTTTTTGGTTTTAGTGTCATTTTTGTATAATTTCTCGTCATTTCTGCAATATTTTATGTATTTTCACATCTTTCAGTGTCATTTTTGTAATGTTTCACATAATTTTTGCATCTTTAAGTGTAATTTTTGCACCTTCTGTCATTTTTACATCTTTTGTGTCATTTTTGCATCTTTTAGTGACATTTTAGCTTCTTTTAGTATCATTTCTACAAGTTTTTATTTCATTTTTGCATCTTTTAGTGTAATTTTTGGCATCTTTCAGTCTCATTTTGCTTCTTTTAAGGTTTTTTTTCTTCTTTTCGTGTCATTTTTGCATCTTTTAGGGTAATTTATACAATTTTGTATTTCTTTCTGGCGTCTTTCCATGTCATTTTTGCATTACTGCTTGCCATTTCTGCAAAGTTTTAAGTATTTTTTTTTTTGCATCTTTTAGTGTAATTTTTGCATCTTTTAGTGCCATTTTTGCATAATTTCTTGTCATTTCTGCAGTGTTTTAAGTCTTTTTGCAACATTTAGTTTACCACTAAAATCCTGGTTATTTGTCATGATTATTCAGTGAATTTAGGGATTAAACCTTCTCAGCTGTTACCTCCCTCTCTCCTCTACGTTCCTGCTACTAAACACATCAAATACATCAGTAAAAACAGACCAACAGGGAGGGAAACACTCTGCTTGGAGTTCAGAGGGTTGAACAGCTGCATGTATCTAAGGCGACTCTTTTCCACCTCGACTGTCACAGTTGAGACGGTGACTCATTTCTGATTCCAGCTTTTACTGTAAAGTGAAACATTGAAGCCTGTTTTCTGTAACTTTCAGCTAATTTCTTCCTGGATTGGATCAGTCTGCTGCAGCCACAGGTTTCCATCCGTCAGTCTGAAGGCAGCATTAGAGCTTTTCCTGCTCTGCTGTCACAGTTAAGCTGAGTGCAGAGGGAAGCAGAAAGGAGGTGGTGGTCAGGAGCTCTGAAAACTCATTTAGACCCTCTGCTGAGCAGCATTTAGGCATCTTTAGTGTCATTTTTGCAGTGTTTTACAACACTTATGCAAGGTTTTGTGTTGTTTTTGCATCTTTTAGAGACATTTGTGAATCGTATCAGTGTCATTTCTGCACCTTTTCGTGCCACTTTAGCATTTTCTAGGGTAATTTATACGAGTTGTTATTTTATTTTTGCGCCTTTTCTGTCATTTCTTCTTCCTTTAATGTCATTTTTGCATCTTTTTGTGGCATTTCTGCATCTTTTAGAGACAATTTGAATCTTTTTGTGGCATTTTTGCATCTTTCAGTAACATTTTTGTATCTTTCAGTGACATTTTTGCATTTTTTGTGGCACTTTTGCATCTTTTAGAGACATTTTTGCAGCTTTTACAATATTTTTAGAAAATTTCCTGGCATTTTTGCATTTTTCAGAGACATTTTATAATCTTTTCGTGGCATTTTTGTATCTTTTTGTGGCATTTTTGCATCTTTTAGAGACATTTGTGAACCTTTTCGTGTCATTTTTGCACCTTTTCATGTCACTTTAGCATCTTTTAGGGTAATTTATAGAAGTTTTTATTTCATTTTTGCACCTTTTGTGTCATTTATTCTTCTTTTAATGTCATTTTTGAATCTTTCAATGTCATTTTTGCATCTTTCAGTGTCATTTTTGCATCTTTTTGTGACATTTCTGCATCTTTTATGAATATTTTTAATGTTTTTGTGGCATTTTTGCATCTTTTAGTAACATTTTTGCATCTTTTTGTGGCATTTTTGCATCTTTTAGTAACATTTCTGAATGTTTTTGTGGCATTTTTGCATGTTTTAGTAAGAGTTTGCATATTTTACAACATTTTTGCAAAATTTCGTGACATTTTTGCATCTTTTAGTGTCATTTTGCATCATTTTTTGGCATTTTTACATCTTTTCGTGTCACTGCTGAAACTAAACTTTCATTTAGGTGTGACTAGACTTTTAATTCCTCAGGTCACATGTTTCCATTTGTCAGTCTGAAGGCTGCATTAGAGCTTTTCCTCCTCGGCTGTCATGGCTTAGTGAAAAGGCGAGGTGGTGGTCAGGAGCTCTTCAAACTCATTTCGACCATCTGCTGAGCAGCAGCGAGCCTCTTGCTCCCGTTAAAGGCTCTGACAGCTTGGCGGAGAGGAAAACATCCACCTGGTATTAACTGTGGGAGTCGCATCAAGCAGCAGCTCTCTGGCTGTCAGAGCCGCTGAGCTCCCCGATAAAAGCTGGAAACATCTCAGCTCTCAGAAAGTCTCATAGCAACGGAGAGCGACGTCCGTCCAGAGCTGCAGCAGAGTGGCAGCCATAATTACAAAGCAGAGCTGAAATGAAACTTTCACTCCAGTGTGAGAAGAACTTTTAATTCCATGGCTCTAGTTTCTGAACGTTCAGACAGCAGGAATCTGAGCTGCACTTCACAGGAAGCTGCAATAAATGATGAGTTAGCTTCATACACTCACGCTGCTCTCTGTTTTTATAGTTTCTGACTGATAAATGGTGCAATTTGGCATATTTTAGTGTCATTTTTTAACCTTTAAGTGTTACTTTGCACCTTTTTGTTTCATTTTTGCATCTTTAAATGTCATTTCTGCGACATTTTGTTGCACTTTTGTATCTTTTAATGTCATTTCTGCAATGCTTTAAGTCATTTTTGCAATAATTTGGTATTTTTGCATATTTTTTCTGTTGTCTTTGTATCTTTTAGTGCAATTTTTGCAACATTTTTTCTAATTTTTGCATATTTTTGTGTCATTTTTGTTTTTTTGAGTGTCATTTTTGCATACTTTAGGGTAATTTTTCTTCTTTTACTGTCATTTGTGAGTTTTTGTTTAATTTTTGTGTCTTTAAATGTCATTTCTGCAATGCTTTGTCATTTTTTGCAACGTTTTATTTAATTTTTTGCATATTTTAGTGTCATTTATGCAACTTTCTTTTTCTTTTTTGTATCTTTTGGTGTCATTTTGTGGTTTGTAATGCAATTTTAGCATCTTTGTGTCATTTTTGCATAATTTCTTGCCATTTCTGCAATGTTTTAAATCATTTTTTGCAACATTTATTGTCATTTATGCTAATTTGAGGATCACTTCTGCATCTTTTAGTGTCATGTTGCACATTTTCGTGTAATTTTTACATCTTTTAGTGACATTTTTGCATAATTCCTTGTCATTTCTGCAGCACTCCGTTGTTTGAAACTGTAGAAAACCAAAAAAGAAGAAAAAAAAAACAACAAAACAAAAAGCATCTATGCAAGTAGATGCACAAATAAAAAAATACAAAATAAATAAATGTAGACAATTCTTCGGGAATTTAGTTCAATGAGAAAGTTTTGGGGTTTTTTTTGGCACGAACAGTGCAAAAATATTTCATCAAATCGTTTTTTTGCAGTGTGTTACAAGTCAAATTAATAACCAGGTGCTTCAAATCAAAGCTGTTATAATAAACAGAATAATAACAACACTTCTGGTGTTATTTCAGAGACATGGCTGAGCAGAAATGTGTGAATTATTCTGGAGGGAATCTGCAGAATTTCACAGCATCTAAGAAACAATCAGCATGAAACATCCCCAGCTGATCGCCTCCATTAAGAACAATTAGGTTTTCTGTCAAACTGGATGTTTAAACGTGTAAACGAGGAACCAGCTCATTAAACACACGATTAATGTGTTCATTTCCAGAACATTTGGCTGAAATCTGAAGTTCTGCAGCTCGACTGAAACAGAAGAAAGAAGACAGAACTCATCTTTGGACTTTTACATCTTCCTTCTTTTATTTTGTAGATTTTTTTTATCGTTTATGTTGTTTTATTCTTCTGTTTTCTATCATTGTGTCAAATTTTTACATATTTTAGTGTCCTTTTTGCATTTTTTAAGGTAATTTACACGACTTTTTCTTTCATTTTTGGATCTTTTAATGTCATTTTGCGGCTTTTAGTGTCATTTTTGCATCATTTCTTTCCATTTCTGCAATGTTTTAAGTCACTTTTGCAACATTTAGCACCATTTTTCATCTTTTGGGGTATTTTTTCATCTTCTGTGTCATTTTTTCCATCTCTTAGTGTCATTTTGCATCTTTTTGTGTGATTTTTGCACTTTTTGAGTCATTTTTGCATCTTTTATTATGATTTTTGTAACATTTAGTGCCATTTTTGCAAAGTTTTGTGTAATTTTTACATATTTAGTGTTACTGCCGAAACTAAACTTTTATTTAAATGTGACTAAACATCGAATTCCACGACTCTGGTGGTGGCGCAGCGGTTAAGTCTCTGGACTACTGATCAGAAGGTCAGAGGTTCAAGCCCTGATGTGGCCACTGTTGGGCCTCCAGGGGGCGCTGTACCGCGGCTGACCTGTCGCTATGACTCCCCCAACTGGGGAGATATGTGAAAATCAGAATTTCCCCTCGTGGGATTAATAAGGGATAATAAAAATAAAATAAAATAAACCTCTGAGTTTCTGTGTTTCCAGACAGCAGGAATCTGAGCTCCACTTCACAGGAAGCTGCAGTTCAAGGTTTCCTTCAAGGCGTATTTTGCTTTAAAGAGCTGTTTTTTCCATATTTTCTAACTGTCCAGCGAAGTTGACACAAACGTTTGAGAGGTCGCATTAAATTTTATAAGTAATAAATGGTGCGTTAGCTTTGTAAACTCACATTCATATCTGATAATCACACACCTTTAAAACCTGCCAGTGAGTTTCCAGAGGGTTAAAGTTAAAGCTAAAGGTGTTTGATAGGAAAAAGAACATTTCAGCCTGAGGGGGATCATTTCTTTCATTCATCCTGCAGCAGGAGATAAAAAGAGGAAGTGATAGAGATCCTGCTTCAGCAGCTCAAAGCCCAGAAATCAGCGACTCAGCACTCAGATATCCAGGCAGCGAACGCACCGTCCGCTAATTACAGCGTTTAGAAACAATACGAGCAGCTTCAAAGTGAAACAAAGAATCCCTGAGCGCTGGAGACAGACAGGAAGGAAGGAGAATCCTAACGAAGGAGCAAGGAGGAGGAAGTCTTTCCACAATAAAAAAATATTTATTCCCAAAGTTTCCTCGAAGATCAAACGATCAAACGGAAAACCAACATGTGCAGAGCTTAAATCTAGCTCTGTGTCACCTTCAAATGCTTCCCCCCACATTCCAGGAAACAAGTGTGAAGCCAGAAACAACAGAAAAGCAGCAGATAAAACACCTAAAAGAAGCTGATTTCTGAAAACAGCAGAAAAATTACAGAAAATGTTGGGAAAGCTACAAAAATATGTTGGGAAAACTGCAGAAAATGTCGGAAAAGCTACAGAAAATGGCGGGAAAACAGCAGAAACTGGCGGGATAACACACCTATAAAACCCTAAAAACGGTCAAAAGGAAAACCGACATGTGCAGAACTTAAATCTAAGTCTGTGTCACTGTCAAATGCTTCCCCTCACGTTCCAGGGAATGAGTTTGAAGCCGGAAACGACAGAAAAGCAGCAGATAAAACACCTCAACTAAGTTGATTTCATCGACAAAACAGAAAATATCTCCATAGAACTATTGCAGATCCGTCCAGGTGTAGTGACCACAAACAAATTTAAAACACAACAACGGGCTTGAAGATGCATGAAAACGCTTTTAAAAATGCAAAATTTACACCATTTATCACCCAGAAACTATAAAAACACAAAGAACTATTGGATTTTCGCCTTTCTGACAGTAAAAATTCAACTAATTCTGCAGAAAAACGTCAATATTTAAGCTACAAATTGTGACATTTAATATAAATCACTTTATGCTGCATATTTCATTTTCAAAATGCCAAAAATAAACAATTAGCACAATCTAGATTCTGCAAAAAACTAAAAATTCTGCCAGCATTTGTGCAACTAACAAAGTAGAAATGACTCAGCTGCAACCAAAAGTCAAGCAACAAAGATTCTGAGGCATTTATTGGATGAACTGCAGGCAGTGTTTCCACAGAGACGAGTTTAAAGATAAACAGTAAAATATCCACAGTATAGAGAGCCCTGGATGTTTTTTCTAGTATTAGTTACACCTGTAAACACTTACTGCACGTCAATTATATTTTTTTAACTTTTACAAAAAAATAATCACAATTTTTCAAAATTGTTGTCTCCTCTTACTGTAGATGTGTTTCTATCTCCATGTTTTTATCATTTTGAACAAAGTTTGAGCCATTATGGACAAGTTTTTAAGTGATTTTAGGTACATTTTTGCTATTTTGGACAAATTCTAGGTACATTATTGTCTCTTTTCTCTCATTTTTTTTTGCATTGTTTCTCATTTTGTCTCTCATTTTGGTGATTTTATGTCTCGTTTTTGTCGTTTTGTGTCAGATTTTTATCATTTTGTGTCTCATTTTTTTCATTTTGTGTCACATTTTTGTCATTTTGTCTCTCATTTTGGTGATTTTGTGTCTCATTTTTGTCATTTTGTCTTGTTTTTTGTCATTTTGTGTCTTTTTTTATCATGATATGGCTCATTTTCTCATTTTATGTGTCATTTTGGTAATTTTATGTCTCATTTTTGTCACTTTATGTCTAGTTTTCTTCATTCTGTGTCTCATTTTTGCCATTTTGTGTAGCTTTGTGATGTTTGGTCTCCATGTACTATAAATATTTTACTGTTTCCATGTTTCCTCTCTACTCTGCTGATGTTTCACCATGCTGAATGTATCTCCAACAACTTGCTCCTCTGTTCACTGTTTCTGAGCCATCCATCCATCCATCCATCCATCCATTATCTATACACCACTTAATCCTCACTAGGGTCATGGGGGGTGCTGGAGCCTATCCCAGCTGACTCGGGCGAAGGCAGGGGACACCCTGGACAGGTCGCCAGTCTGTCGCAGGGCTACATATATAGACAAACAATCACTCACACATTCACACCTACGGGCAATTTAGAGTAATCAATTAACCTCAGCATATTTTTGGACTGTGGGAGGAAGCCGGAGTACCCGGAGAGAACCCACGCATGCACAGGGAGAACATGCAAACTCCATGCAGAAAGATCCCGGGAAAGCCGGGACGCGAACCAGGGATCTTCTTGCTGCAAGGCGAAAGCGCTAACCACTACACCACTGTGCAGCCCTGTTTCTGAGCCATGATGCATCTATTTTATTGAAGTTTTTATCATTTTGAACAAAGTTTGAGCCATTGCAGATGAGTTTTTAAGTGATTTTAGACATTTTTTGTTATTGTGGACAATTTTTAAATCATTTTGGACAAATTTTAGGTACATTATTGTCTCTTTTATTTTTTTGTCTAGTTTCTCGTTTTGTGTCTCATTTTGGTCATTTTATGTGTAGTTTTCATCATTTTGTGTCTTATTTTTAGCATTTAATGTCTGGTTTTTGTGTTTTTTTGCCTCTTGTTTTGTGTTTTTCTGTGGAAACACTGCCTGCAGTTCAACCTGAAAACTCTGGATTTTCTTCACGACTGTTGGTCGTATTTGAGTCAGTCATAGTTTATCAGTTGGATCCAAGAGTTCAGAACTTTTTTACAGCATCCAGCTAGTAGAAATAGTTTATTTTTTCATGTAGAATAAAGCAGTTTTTTAAAAATTAAATATCACCATTTTACGATGAGATTTGGTTATTTTTACTGACAAACTCTACTACACACATCATGTGTTCAAGATTCATTGGAAAGCTAAAAATCTGACTTATTTTATAGTATTTATTCTTTTTGACTCTGATAAATGGTGTCATTTGTGATACTTTTAAAAAACAAAACATGCTTTTGGCGTCTGGCATTCAGTGATTTTTAAAAATGCACCTTTTCCCAACATTAAGCACAAGTTAGGAGGCAAATTTCTCACATCTACTTTTGATGTTTACAGATTTCTAGAGCTGCTGCTTGCGATAAAAAATGATGCTAGAGGAAAACCAACATGACACCAAGAACAAAGCAAAACACGCCGGAAGAGAAACCGAGCTCAAAAGAAAGAAAGAACAAACCAAACCAAGCTCCGCCTGGATGAGTTTCCTCTTAGATTTCACCGAAATAGTAAAAACAAAACCTTCCCAACAGAACTTTTCTCCAGAAATCACCACCAGAACCTGATAGAAATCCAACATTTGACCTGCAGGCAGCAGAAACTCTCCAGAGCAGCGAGGAAGCAGCAGCGTAGCGGCGACTTGAGCGTGTTTTCTTACCGTCGTCCTCCTTGCTGTGGGCGTTGGGTGGACTGTGGTGCATCCTCTCTCCTCGGCTCGCTGGGCTCAGGTCGGACGCTGCTCCCAGATCAGCTGATAGCCATGTGGGCTCGCTCATCTCTGCCTCCTCCTCGCTGCTCAGTGAACTCTCATCCTGAACAGACACAAAAATCTGGCTTAGAGTCTCTGTTTGGTCCAAAAAAACACTTCTTCTTTGTGACGTATGAACCTCTAAAAGTCTGCAGAACTTCTCTAAAGATGGAACCAAACATGGAGAAGCAGCGTTTTCTGAAACAACCTGAGAGCTTCCTACTCTACCTGTAACCATTAAAAATAATAATAATGATTACTATTTGATTTATCTGTATCATGTCTGCACCTTTACTATATTTATCTGTGATTTATTAAACATGATTAAACATTACAGTAACGTCGATATTATCTGTCTGTAAATCTGCAAATCCACCTAAACTCTTATTCACCACATTCTCATGTGTGTTTACAGCCACTTTAAGTCATTTTTAATCTCTTTATTGTCGTGACAAAGGAGCCACAACTCCAGTTTAACATCACAGCGAACATGACAACAGCAGGAAAACTGCAGAAAATAGAGAAAAAATTACAGGAAATGGAGGGAAAACTGCAGAAAACGGTGCGAAAATTGCAGAAAATGGAGGGAAAACTGCAGCAACTGGCAGGAAAACAGTAGAAAATGGCGGGAAAAATGCAGAAACCAGCAGGAAAACAGTAGACAATGACATAGAAACAGCAGAAAACCGCAGGAAAACCGCAGAAAACAGGAAAAATTACAGCAAATGGCGAGAAAACTGCAGAAAATAGCGGGAAAACTGCAGAAAATGGCGGAAAAACAGCAGAAAAATCACAGAAAATGGCAAGAAAACTGCAGAAACCAACAGGAAAAGAGTGGAAAACGGGGAAAACTGCAGAAAATGGTGAGAAAATTGCAGAAACCGACAGGAAAACTGGAGACAACGGTGGGAAAACTGAAGAAAACAGCAGAAAAATTACAGAAAATGGTGAGAAAGAAAATCAAACACAACAAGCAGCTCAGAGTTCAGCAGCTGCAGGAATCGACATCACACCGACAGAAACTCTTCCTCTGTTCAGAACAAAAACAACATGAAAACACAACTCTCCCTGCGGGAAACAAGTTTTTCTTTCACACTGAAGCGCCTCCAAAAAGCTGCAAGAGTTCAGAGTAAATCTTTCATGAAACAGAGCCGCAGGTCGACCGACAGAAACAAGGAGGAGATTCTCTGGAGCCTCTAAAAGGAGAATTTTAGAAGCTAACAGCAGGACAGAAGTGAAGAACTTTCAGGTTTTATGTTGCAGCACAAATAAAACTGACAGATTTCTGCAAGAGACACACAAACAGCAAACTTTGATCAATAAACTGAAGCAAAAATCAGCTTCAGAACCAGAAAAACATCAATATGAAACCTTAAAACTGCCCAATTACAACCAAAGAGCTGATCACAATTATTCAATCACAATTAAAACACAATTATTTATCATGTTTATTCATTTATTTTGATTTATTTTGCACTTTCTTGTAAATATATGCAAAAATATAAATACAATTGTTCCCAGACTGCCTCATATAATGAACGTCTGCTTGTCAATGGACTCTTCTGTTTACTGATGTAAAATGAAAACAAATGGCGGGAAAACTGCAGCAACTGGCAGGAAAACAGTAGAAAAGGGTGGGAAAACTGTGGAAAACAGTACAAAATGGCAGAAAAATTACAGAAAAAGGTGGAAAATCAGTAAAAAAGGGTGGGAAAACTGCAGAAAACAGCAGAAAATGAGAGAAAATGGCGGGAAAACTGCAGCAACTGGCAGGAAAACAGTAGAAAATGGCGGGAAAACTGTGGAAAACAGTAGAAAATGGCAGAAAAATTGCAGAAAAAGGTGGAAAATCAGTAAAAAAGGGTGGGAAAACTGCAGAAAACAGCGGAAAATGACAGAAAATGGCGGGAAAACTGCAGCAACTGGCAGGAAAACAGTAGAAAAGGGCGGGAAAACTGGAAAACAGTAGAAAATGGCAGAAAAATTACAGAAAAAGGTGGGAAATCAATTTTTTTAAAAAAAGGGTGGGAAAACTGCAGAAAACAGTGGAAAATGACAGAAAATGGTGGGAAAACTGCAGAAACTGAAAGGAAAACTGCAGAAAATGGTGGAAAACTGCAGAAACCAGCAAGAAAACAGCAGGAAAATAGCAAGAAACCTGCAGAAAATGGTGAGAAAACTGCAGCAAACGGCAGGAAAACAGTATAAAATGGCTGAAAAATGCAGAAAATGGTGGGCAAATTACAGAAAACGGCGAGAAAACAGCAAAAAAAGATGTGAAAACGCTGACGCTAGCTAGGTGGTTGTGCACAGAGAAGCTTCTAGTTGCGGTAAAAGCATCGATGTACAACAAAAACAGGCCTCTGAAGCGTCTGAGCAGAGCTGGGATGTCTGAAACTCCTCCTGAAGGAGCAAAAACAGAAAAACCTCCTGAACAAACCCACCAACGTTTTCTGCATTTTTGGACTCATGTCATGCTTCCTCTGAGCAGAAAAACGATGCATAATTCAACAGAACACGTCTGACATGTGGCAAAAAACTAATGAGAGCTGCTCTGCAACAAGAAATACCCGTAATAAAGTGTCAGAAACCCACATATACATGAAGATATGAGTATTTTCTGACACACAGACGTGATCGCTGCTCTGATTTCTGCCTGTAGTCGTCGTGTGTTCGGCTGTAAATGTCCCTGCAGCAGATTTCTGCAGAATCTGAGGCCTGAAGTGGCGTTAAAGAGCGGCAGGATCAAAGTTTAGCAGGAGTCTGAGAGGTCAGGAGGTTCTGGGGGAGGAGGTTTGGGCTGAAGGGTGGAGGACATAAAGCTAATCTGTCCTCCTGAACACGTCCTGCTTTAAAATAAGAAGCTTGTTTCCAGAGAGGTGAAGCGTGCGGAGCAGAAAGCACGAATCAATCAGCTGATGGAACACAAGAAACGAGCTTTTACAGACTGGATAGACACAAAAACACGAAATAAATAACTAAGAGAATAGAAAATCTGGCAGACAAAAATATAGTGGACTATTGCGGCACTTAAAAACAGTAAAAATGCAATACATGTTGTTGAGAAACATGGAGGTATGAGATCCCAGAATCAGCCACAAGGATGAGACTCTGGCAGAATAACAGCTAAATAAGGGAACATTGTGATATTATAACCTGTGATTTATAACTGATTCATGCTATAACCTAGTAAGTGTGGTAAAGCTAACACAAATACCTATTTTTATAATCTTTGTTTAAGAAGTAACTAAGTCAGAACAGCAACTCACTGTGAAAAGTGATGTTTTGGTTACCAGGGAAACTGATGTTTTTGATAGATTTGACAAATATGAGGAACTAATGCTTTATTAAATGGAAATGCTTTTAAGAGTTTTGATTACTATGAAACTGAGATGTTTTAGAAAGAGTTTTGATTACTGTTAAACTAAGGTTTTTAACTTAGTAATGAAGTGAGAAGTCAAGAGCTGAGGTGAACTGAGGTCAAGTGTTCACAGTAAAGGTTATTAAGCTCAAAATAAATGTCAGGGATTTTTGTGAGTCTGACATCTGTTTCCTGACCGGAGGCCTGCTCTGAGCTGCAGATGGAACAAATACATTAATAGAGAAGTGAGACTGAGTGGAAGGGTCCAAACAGTTAGTTTCAGTTCCTCAAACATGCACTCTAAGAAATTTCCCTGTAAATTTACAGTAAAGAGCTGGCAGCTAAAGTTGCCAGCAGCACACTGTTATTTTACAGTAATCCTACCGTATTCTACAACAACAGTTTAATACTGTAAAAAATATTACGGTATTATGCTGTTTAGAGAGCTATTTCCTGGGGCTTTCAAAATGAAAGCCCCAGGAAATAGCATAGCATAGAAATGGCTCAGACAAGAGATGACTTTTCAACATTCAGCTTTTATTAAAACCAACTCTGTATCAAACATAGTTCAAAAACTGACTTATTTAACCCATTAAATTTTAGTAACATACAATCATTTCCTCATGCTGAACAGGTTCTCATTGTGCATGTTCTAGTTCAGGTACACTGAGTTTGGTTTCCATTTTTCCTGAACTGTAACAAAAGATTCCTATATATCACTTAAATCATTTAATACTGCATTGAACACATTCAGCAGCTAACAAATTTCAAGAAATTGAAGTCTTGTAAAATACAATCTATAAAAACAACTAATGATGTTTAACAGGTTGTCAACAATCTGTTTAAAAATTGCACATCACATTTCAGGCCTTCAGAATCAGTCTTTCATAACTCTTGATCATGTTCAATAAACACCAAGTTATGGAACAAACCTGGAACTTCAAAACTGAGACACCAGGACTGAAGTATTTTATACTGAACCAAACACAATACTGAGACTTGTTACCTTAGAATGACAGCATGAACATCTGGTTGCAGACTGGGCTTGTCCTTTGTGAAAGTGAGGTTCTGTGTGGAGAGGAGCTGTGGGTTTACATGAAGTCCCACTCAGAGTCCATTAGTCTTTATATAAAGGTGACTACATGGGGATTTACAGTAGATGCCTTTTTCTGGAGCAGCTCCCCGACCTCTTGGACATCACCTTCTCCTGGCTGGCCTTTGTTCCCCTCTCAGGGTTGATTACCAAGGAAGCGCCTACAATGAAATGACAAAGAAAGAGTATATTAGGTGTGGTAGGCAAACTCCCTTAAACTCAATATGGAACTCTGTCACATTCATCAAAAAAAACCAAACAAACAATTATTAAGCAAAACAGAGGCTTCCACTTATAACAGCTGTTTAGTTCAGTACACATTTAAATCTAATTTTTGCAGCCGTTTGCATAACAAGCAAGTTTACCTTTCCTAAGTGGAGAGAAAAGCAACATGACACATCCTACAAACCTTTTTAAAACTTGAAATTACCCAAATGGTGGAATGCAGACAAGTACATGTGGAGATCTGATAACAGATCAGTGGAGCATCACATAGGATATTTAATGGAAAATTACATGAAAGACAGAGATATCTAACCGAACCTAGCTGGATCTGGTTGCTTAGAAATTCATTTTCCTGGTCTGGTTTAAAAGAAAGAGCCAAAGTTTTGTCCACTCTGCAGCCAAAGGGGAGGATGCTAGCTGCTAGCTAACTAACAGTGTGGGAAACGTTAGCATTCATGCTAGCTGCTAGCTAACAGTGTGGGAAACGTTAGCATTCATGCTAGCTTCTAGCTAACAGTGTGGGAAACGTTAGCATTCATGCTAGCTGCTAGCTAACAGTGTGGGAAACGTTAGCATTCATGCTAGCTTCTAGCTAACAGTGTGGGAAACGTTAGCATTCATGCTAGCGACTCGTGGCTAACACCAAGTAGTAACTAACCTGGCTATATTTATGTTACTGTCAAAGAATAAAACATAAATAAAATAGACTGACAGAATTAAAAGTAAGGCTGACTGTTTAATAATCACAGTTACCTTGTTCAGTGAACCGGAGCAGGATGGATCAGCTACAGGTGGTCCCTGCAGGTCTGAGCCGGCCCGAAAATCGTCGTCCTCAGTTCTTCCTTTTCTCCACATCTTCCCTCAGTAATGAGTAAAATCACTGATACAGAATATTTTAAACCTATTTCGTCACTTCTTTGTGTTGGCTGTTTGCTAAATGCAGTGATGTGCAGGAAGATTTGCCGAGACGAGTAACAGTCAGACTGCAGCAACAGTCACACTCAGATCAACCCAAACCAGAAAAATACTGTAATCTGCTGTAAGATTGTACGGTAGCTTGCTGTTAATATTTTGTTCTTGAAAAACACGTGAATTTACAGTATTCAGATGTATTTACAAAGAACGGTAGATTACTGTACAAAATATGCTGTATTTTTACAGCAATTTGTTACAGTGTGGAGGGGTCTTAGGATGAGTTGGGGGGGAGCTGGTGGAACAGTCCAGAATAGATGGTTTTAGTTCCTCCAGAGCATGCAGAGGCCATGAGGTCAGTGGATGGGAGCAGTGCACGAGTAAGGAGGGGGATGGATGTTGTCATCACGTATGTTAATTAAGTGTGCAGTCATTGCATATGCAACAGGTTCAGTTGTTGTATAAATTGCACTGGATCGAGACACGAGTTGGGAGTCGTTGCGAGGTGGTCACTGGTTGCAATCCAGGGTAGAAATGCTCTGAGCAAAGGGGATTTTACCACGTAACTCGGACGGGGGATTCAACATGATCTGCAAAGGAATAACTGTTCTATTGGAATTATGGACTGAAGGACTGCTCTTTCTGCACTGTTTGAGGATTACAAAAGACTGTGATCTAAAAATAACGCTGACTGAAGGAATATAACTGAACTCTATTATTTCCAAAAGGATTAACACCAGAATGGATTAACAAAGTTTTTACTGGCCCAAAGAACAAAAATGGATACAAGCAGATCTAAATCGGGACTGAACTCTCTCTCCACCTCCTCCCTGGAGCAGAGCCCCAGCGGGGCGTCGGTCTTCAGGTGAGCAGCAGGTGTGGCCACACCCTCTGCTCTCCCCCTCCAAATTACATAGTCTGGGTGATTATTGCTCTTCTTAGATAAAAGCATAGTTCCAGTTAGGGGTCATATTAGAGGATTGTTATAGAAATTAATGTTTAATTGGTTGTCTGATGATTTATGGGCTATTGCTATTTTCCTGCTGAGATTATAATAAAACATTTATCCTGCAATTAAAGTTAACAGATTGGAAATTCTATTTATTTTTATCATGATGATGAATTAATCACATATATCTTCTCAGTTTGTAAAAAGTCAGGTTATTGTGTGCATTACATCTAAAACTGGTTCTGTCAGATTACCTAGTCGTTGGGGCCGAGGGTGGCCTTTTTTAAACTTATCCTTGGGGTTATCCATTCCTTAACCTCTAAATTTAAACCTAGCAACTTACCAAGTGCAGAATCCGATGAGAGAAAAGCTGCCGTTAACAGACGTGACTGGTAATTAATTTGACCATTGGAAAGTGGCTACTCAGTTGAGTTAGTTATCAGAGGAAGCAGGATAGGCGTCTGGATGGAGGCAGTTAGAAGCTAGGCGAATTTTCTCGCTTACCAGCTTAAAAACGTTCCTCAGATCTCATCTGGGTTGACCCATATGGGCTGCAGGAACCGGACCGTTAGATGGAGAGCTGGTCCAGTAATTCTCTGATAGTTAATTTATTTGATTAATTTAGGGGGTTACTGGCCCTAGGATTCGACAATGTGTAGATATCTGCAAAATAATGCTTTTTAAATTCTGTAAAAAATGTAATTTTATGGTCACAGATTAAAAAGAAAAAGAAAAAAATAACAAATAATAAAAATAATTAAATAATTAATTGTAAAATAATACATTTTAATACATTTTAAATAAGAAATCTTGTGTTTATATTTATATAAATATATTTGTATTGTTTATACTTATTTCAATCATTCATATAAAATATTTATCTTGTAAATATCAGCAAATATCCACAAAATATTAATTTCTAGTTGATTTAAACAGAGTAAAATAGTGTAATTTTCCAGCTAAACATTGTAAAAGAACAAATTATTATTCATAAAAATACAAAATTCTGATATGGACGTTTTTTTGTTTTTTTTTAAACTTTTGGTCTGCTTTGTTTTTACAGTCGATATGTAAATATATAGGTTTTTTGTATATTTTCTTTTGATGTACACAAAAACATGTAACAACATGTAACAACAAAAAACATATATGAACTGTCAGAAAAGAAATTATAGAGGACTACAGTAGCATTTAGAAACTAGTAAAAACTAGTGAAAATATCTGTAAATATAATAAATGTGCAAATATCTGTGAAATACTTTTTTATGTTTATAAATTAAACTAAAAAAACTAATTTATGGTCACACATTAAAAAATAGCTGTTGAACTACAGATTTTTTATTATGTAAAGTTTTAGCCTGATTTCTTTGCAATTAAATACTTAAATAATAATAAATGATTAAAAATAAATAATTTATCATAAAATAATACATTTTTAAATTAATCTTGTGTTTTTATTCATATTAATATAATTGTATGTAATTATTGATACGTTTTTTATTTTATATACATATATATATATATATATATATATATATATATATATATATATATATTAGTCATCTTTCAATCCTTAATATAAATATTTATCCAATTTTTATAATGCAATTTTACAGCTAAAAAAGGTAAATGAACAAATTACAGCTTAGAAAAATACAGATTTTCTGATGTGGACGTTATCTACAGTTTTTGTCTGTTTTGTTTTTTTGCACTTGACATGTAAATAAAGCAGGTCCTTGGTTTATGACGTCGGAACTGGTTACGTGGAACTAGTTGGTGAGTGGAGTGGAAGAATACGTTGTCATGCGGTGCTAAAAGACGGCTTTATTTCCATTCTGCGGTTGTACGCCACCTTGGATTGTGCTACATTCACTAACTTTTGGCCTTCAAACTGCAGAAACTGGCAGTAAAACATTAGAAAATGGCGGGAAAGCTGAAGAAAATGGCAGGAAAACAGCAGAAAATAACTAACTAAACATGGCACATTCACTGACATTAGGTAAAACTGGAACTGAACATTGAAACCTCAACATCAACAATATCAGTCCGTTATAATATTATGATATCTTCTTGTAAAATGATTCATACATGCATGAAAGTCGTTGGTATTGATGACTTTGATGAAGAACTGATCGATATCGTGATGCACAGAACGCTTTGTTCACATTTACGTCAGAGTTCCGACTGATGCTGAAAATCGACTCAAATCAAGGACTCCCTGTACATCCAGAGTGGATGGAGGCTGTGGGAGCTCCTGCAAAGAAGCTGTTTAATAAATGATTATTATTGCAGATTGCACCTTAAACTGTAGGTTTCTTTTTAACTCTACCTCCTGATGCATCACTGAGGATGTAAACATGTGTTAGAGCTGAATTAGAGGCTAAACTGCTGGTTGTATGAGCAGAAATCCTCATTGTGGAATAAACTGCAGGAGAATCCGTGGTTTCCATCCAGTAAATATATCCATCCATCCATTATCTATACACCGCTTAATCCTCACTAGGGTCATGGGGGGGCTGGAGCCTATCCCAGCTGACTCGGGCGAAGGCAGGGGACACCCTAGACAGGTCACCAGTCTGTCACAGGGCTACATATATAGACAAACAATCACTCTCACATTCACACCTACGGGCAATTTAGAGTAATCAATTAACCTCAGCATATTTTTGGACTGTGGGAGGAAGCCGGAGTACCCGGAGAAAACCCACGCATGCACAGGGAGAACATGCAAACTCCATGCAGAAAGATCCCGGGAAAGCCGGGACGCGAACCAGGGACCTTCTTGCTGCAAGGCGAAAGTGCTAACCACTACCCACTGTGCAGCCCCAGTAAATATATAAATATATAAATATAGGACGGCTGGAATCTCCTCCTCTGAGTCCACGAGGCAGCGCTGACCCATATCTGTCGCTCTCTGAGGCCTCACCAGAGGAGTTTCCTCGACTCCTCACAGCAGATTAAACCTCCTGCATGAACACACAAGCTGATCCCAGAGCTGCTGATCCCAGAGCTGCTGATCCCAGAGCTGCTGATCCCAGAGCTGCTGATCTCAGAGCTGCTGATCTCAGAGCTGCTGATCCCAGAGCTGCTGATCCCAGAGCTGCTGATCTCAGAGCTGCTGATCTCACAGCTGCTGATCTCAGAGCTGCTGATCTCAGAGCTGCTGATCTCAGAGCTGCTGATCTCAGAGCTGCTGATCTCACAGCTGCTGATCCCAGAGCTGCTGATCTCACAGCTGCTGATCTCAGAGCTGCTGATCTCAGAGCTGCTGATCTCACAGCTGCTGATCTCAGAGCTGCTGATCTCAGAGCTGCTGATCCCAGAGCTGCTGATCACAGAGCTGCTGATCTCAGAGCTGCTGATCTCACAGCTGCTGATCTCAGAGCTGCTGATCTCAGAGCTGCTGATCTCAGAGCTGCTGATCTCAGAGCTGCTGATCTCACAGCTGCTGATCTCACAGCTGCTGATCTCAGAGCTGCTGATCCCAGAGCTGCTGATCCCAGAGCTGCTGATCTCAGAGCTGCTGATCTCAGAGCTGCTGATCTCACAGCTGCTGATCTCACAGCTGCTGATCTCAGAGCTGCTGATCTCACAGCTGCTGATCTCAGAGCTGCTGATCCCAGAGCTGCTGATCTCAGAGCTGCTGATCTCAGAGCTGCTGATCTCAGAGCTGCTGATCTCAGAGCTGCTGATCTCACAGCTGCTGATCCCAGAGCTGCTGATCTCACAGCTGCTGATCTCAGAGCTGCTGATCTCAGAGCTGCTGATCTCACAGCTGCTGATCTCAGAGCTGCTGATCTCACAGCTGCTGATCTCAGAGCTGCTGATCTCAGAGCTGCTGATCTCACAGCTGCTGATCTCAGAGCTGCTGATCTCAGAGCTGCTGATCCCAGAGCTGCTGATCCCAGAGCTGTGTCATTACAGCGCCACATGATGCTGATCTGGATGCATTCACAGGAGGAGGTTTGCAGGTTTCCCATCTTCAAACCTGCTTTAAAATTCCTGTTTGTTCTCTGACGCGACTGAATTTACGCTTGTCGTTTCAGGATCTGACAGAGGAAGACGTTTCAGAGCAGAAGAACATCCCATAAACTGTCAGAATGACTGTTTCTGTCATTTTCTGCACGTTTTCTACATCAAACTGTTGATCTGGGATCTTTAAACAAGCCGAGGTTCATTAAACTGGCAAAAAAAACACTTTATGGTTGCAGAAATAACATTATTTTATGTTTATTTCAGGTTAATTCGGGCGCAGAATGAGTTTTAGTTCATGTTTAACCTGTTTGAAATGATAAATATCTTCAATTTAGGAAAACATGGAAAATAAATTGATTTAATTAGGGTAAACTAATAATAGAAACAAATAATTACACAGATTTCTGATGTGGACATGGTTTACAGTTTTGTTCTGATTTTGTTTTGTTTGTTTGTTGTTATGTAAATTTACATACAGAAAAAACAAAACTGTAATTTAACAGTTTTGGCCTTAATGTACACAGTTAATGTTTAATTTCACTGTTTTGTGATTTTATAGATAATATTTTAAATTTAGTAAAACAGTAAACAAATATTTATTAATTTATTGTAATGAATATATAATAAATGAACATTTTTTAATAAGAGCAAATATCTGGAAAATAATTATTATTTTTAGTTTATTTAACTCAAGATTTTTTATTTAATTCATTGTAAAAGAACAAATTCTTATTTGTAAAAACAGGGATTTCTGATTTCTGACATTATTGACAGTTTTGGCCTAAATTTTCATAGCAAACATGTATTTATGTATTTATTTTTCTGGGATTTTACTAATTATCATCATGTAATCTAATATATTTGTAAAATAATAATTAAAAAATCAGCGTGAACATGATAAAATGAAAAAATAAATGCTGGTAATAATCCGTTGCAGCGTTTAGGTTCCTCTGCAGCACGGCGGTGATTAGCGCTAATTGAAAACGAGTTAACGACGCCGCTGATGATAGGAATTGAAAAGGAATTAAGAGAAGATTAAAACAAGGGCTCATCTGATCTTTTGTCGGAGCTGCAGCGAATTACAGTCTCTGATTAAAGCGTCTGAAATTCTTCTTTCTTTCTTTTCTGTGAGGCTGTTAAAGACCTGAAGCAGATTCTCTTTATTCTGAAGCTTTAACATGGATTCAGGAAAAAAAGGAATAAACACTGAAAACTGGAAGTTCAGCAGCATTTAGTTGCAGAAGTTTAGTTTCAGACAGAGGAGGAGTAATGTACAGAACGAGAAAAATAATGTGGTTTCATGGACATTAAAGAGTGAAAACTGACTCCAGCAGAACCTGAAAATAATATTCTGAACCTGTAGATGTTTAGAAAATATACAGATGAGCTGCTGTCTTTCCCAGTTGACTCAAATTTGTCCAAAGTCACTCCAAAAAGTCTTAAAAATGACTAAAATAGATCCCAAATGAATAAAATTTGTTCATAAAGATGAAAACTGGTCCAAAATAAATTGAAATTTGGTTATAAAACTGGTTATAAATCAATTGAAATTAGCTAAAAATGACTAAAACTTGTCCAAAATGAATCAAAAATTGTTAAGAATTAGTCGAGATGGCTAAAACTGACCAAACTAACTCAAAAAATTGTCATTAATGAAAAATAAAATCTGATCGAAATGACTAAAACTGGTCCCAAATGAATCAAAAATTGTTAAGAAATGTTCAAAATTACTAAAACTGAAATTGCTAAAAAAAAAATTGATCATAAAACTAGTTTTAAGTCCACAGAAATTGTACAAAATGACTAAAACTGGTCACAAATTAACCTGAAATTGTAAAACTGATCTTAAATAAATCAAACTTTGATCAAAATTACGAAAACTATTCTAAAACAAATCAAAAATTGGTTGTTAAACTGGTTGTAAATCAATCAGAAACTGTTCAAAATGACTAAAACTAGTCAAAAATAAATTAAAAATGTTCAAAATGACTAAAACTGGTCCAAAATGAAGTCAAAATTGTTCAGAAATTTGATCAAAATGACTAAAATTGGTCATAAATACATTTAAAAATGGTTAAAATGACTAAAACTGGTCCACGTATCCTACCATTTTACTGGTTTCCACCATTTTTTACTGTTATTTGATGCCTTTTTGGTGCCAGATTTTACATTTTTAGTTTTTTTTTTATGTTGTTGTAATGTACAATAAGTGTAAAGATATGATGTAATTTTAAAGCAATTTAGCGTAAATTAAGAGCAGGATGACTCTAAAGTTCTATAACTGCATATATGAAAATATATTTTAAAAAAATGAATTCATTAAAAATGTATTCTTTTTTTCCTGCAATTTTACAGGGAGGGTCTGTAAAATAACAGAAAATAGCTGAAAAAATTAAAATAAGTGTATTTGCTGCAGTTTGATGAAGCTACAGAGCTGTTTTTTCTTCTTTAGATAAATTAAATTATAAACTCATGAGATGTTTTTATGTTTTTCACATCTTCAGTAGAATCCTGCTGACTGTGGTGCTGCAGGAAAACTGACTGAAGCTTCGTTCTGTTGATGTTTTATTAAACAATAATGTAAAAACAGAATATTACTGTTAATTTTCTTCTATTGTATCGTTGATTAAAAGAATCCTGGAGACAAAAAGCAGATTAATAAATCAGGTGCAGCTCCAGTGAAGCTCTCAGAGGAACTTTTCCATCCATGAATGCTTCCAGTAATTAGTAGAACATCGTCTGCATAGAGGCGAACTGACGGACGGAGCTGCAATCGGCGTCAACAACTCACTTTAATCTGCAGGAATCTGTGTTTCTGAAGGAATTTATGATGGAACAGCAGCCTTTTAGGTGTAGAATTAATATGATCTAATTTTTGTCATGTCTTGATAGCTCAAACATTCTGCAAAGTTGTGGTTCAAAAGTCCTTTAATGTTTAGAGAAAATCATGTTAGCAAGTTTAGTGATGCAGCGCTGCAGAAGAAGGAAATGATGTCAAACTGCAATGAAGCTGCTTATTGTTTGTAATTTTTTGAGCAATTTTCTGAAATTCATATTTGTTTTAATTCCTCGCTGACTCATTTTCACCACATTTTTTTCTGTCATTGAAATTTGAGTCTGTTTGAATGACAATATCTCAGGAATTATTCAAGATAAAAAACTGAAATCTTCACAGTTATTTCTCATCTTGACATTAATTATAAATCTGTAATATCAGACAGGTGGCTAAAACTATCTCTGATTATTGGTGAGTTGAAATATGAAAAGAAAAAGGCGAAGCTGTCATGAAAAGTCCCATTTTTGAGCTCACTTGGGGCCCCTCCTTTAAAGATCCTCAAAAAAAACACCAGTAGAAGGCAGCAGGATTTACTGTCGACAAAAACCCAGGAGTAGTTCTTAGCGGTGATTAACACCCCAACAAAAAAACAGAGATACTGAGCTGGACTTCATCTTCATGCTGTGAGAGTTGCTCATTTTTCCACCCCTACAGGGTGTATAACAGGAGTCTGACACAATTCTACTTTTCTAAATCTACTGGTCAGATCATGACATCAGGTTATCATATTTCATTCCTACATCACTCCCTACAGAGGACATCAGGTTATCATTAGGACATGTTTTACAGAGAACATGTCCAGACATCTGCTTCAGTCTCCTGAACACCTACTAGGTCAAATATTAATATTGTTGTTGGTCATTTTGTGACAGATTTCATGCATCTCCTACCTTTATGTGTTATGTTTCTAATTTATCTCTTATAAAAGTTATATTGCCTTTAGGTTACACCATTATGTTTTGAGTCCACATATCATTTTCTAAAAAGCATCAATCTTCTCACCAAAGTTAAGGTGTATACTGTGTGTGTCCTCCACAGATACACACCATCATCAAAGTATCAATCATTACCAGAATATTCTTCATTATGTATTTTATACACGTTTTAACTCTGGTCTTCTGTTTAATGGCATTTTCCATAATTATATCATCTTATACTTTTCAGTGAGGTGATGTTTTACATCCCCAGAGCTACTCTACACCACCAGGGGGCACTGCACCCAGATGCCTGCTCCTGCCTACTGCCCAGTGGGCATAATGTAATGTAATATTTTCTGGGTGCGATATGCTAAAAGTAAAAGATGATATATCCAAAATTATGAATTAAAATTTGTACAAAATGATGCAAAATTTGTAGAAAATGACATGAAATGTGTCCAAAAAGACTTGAAACTTGCCCAAAGTGATGGAAAACTTGTCCAAACGATGCAAAATTTGTCCAAAATTACTTGAAAGTTGGCCAAAATGATGCAGAATTGGTCCAAAATAATGCAAAAGTTGTCTAGAATTACTTGACACACGTCCACAACGATGCAAAAGCACCAAAGCAGAGGGGAAAACTCTGACTGTTGTCTGTTCTTATGCACCGAAGTGTCAGAGTGTTCGGCCTTCTTGGAGTCTCTGGGAGGTTCCTGGAAGGGGGACCACCTGGGGACTCCAGAGTTCTCCTGGAGGACTTCAGCGGGTGACTGGGAGGAACTTCCTGATCTGAACCTGAGTGGTGTTTATTTATTGGACTTCTGTTCTAGTCATAGATTGTCCATAACAAACACCATGTTGGAGCATAAGGTAGCTCATAAGTGTACCTGGTACCAGAACACCTTAGACCAAAGGTTGATGATTGACTTCATAGTCGTATCATCAGACCTGTGGTCGTATGTCTCAGACACTCAGGTGAAGAGAGGAGCAGAGCTGTCAGCTGATCACCACCTGGTGGTGAGTTGGATCTGATAGAAGGCTGCTGGACAGACCTGGTAAACCTAAACCTGTAGTGAGGGTGAACTGGGAACGTCTGGTGGAGGTTCCTGTCTGTGGGGTTTTCAACTCCCACCTCCAGAAGAGCTTCTGCTGCATCCTGGGGGAGGTTGGGGACAACAACTTTTGCATCTTTCTGGACCAATTTGCATCATTTTGGACATGTGTGGAGTAAGTTTATACAACTTTGGCATTGTTTTAGACAAGTTTCCAGACATGTTGGACAAATTTTGCATCATTTTGGCCAACTTTCAAGTCATTTTGGACATGTTTCAAGTCATTTTGGACACATTTTCCAAGTCATTTTGGACACATTTCAAGTCATTTTGGACAAGTTTCAAGTCATTTTGGACATGTTTCAAGTCATTGTGGACACATTTTCCAAGTCATTTTGGACACATTTCAAGTCATTTTGGACACGTTTCAAGTCATTGTGGACACATTTCAAGTCATTTTGGACATGTTTCAAGTCATTTTGGACACGTTTCAAGTCATTGTGGACACATTTCAAGTCATTGTGGACACATTTCAAATCATTTTGGACACATTTTCCAAGTCATTTTGGACACATTTCAAGTCATTTTGGACATGTTTCAAGTCATTTTGGACACGTTTCAAGTCATTGTGGACACATTTCAAGTCATTGTGGACACATTTCAAGTCATTTTGGACATTTTTTCGAAGTCATTGTGGACACATTTCAAGTCATTTTGGACATGTTTCAAGTCATTTTGGACACGTTTCAAGTCATTGTGGACACATTTCAAGTCATTTTGGACACATTTTCCAAGTCATTTTGGACACATTTCAAGTCATTTTGGACAAGTTTCAAGTCATTTTGGACACGTTTCAAGTCATTGTGGACACATTTCAAGTCATTTTGGACACATTTTCAAGTCATTTTGGACACATTTCAAGTCATTTTGGACATGTTTCAAGTCATTTTGGACACATTTTCAAGTCATTTTGGACACATTTCAAGTCATTTTGGACACGTTTCAAGTCATTTTGGACACGTTTCAAGCCATTTTGGACGCGTTTCAAGTCATTTTGGACACGTTTCAAGTCATTTTAGATCAATTTTGCATAATTTGACAACTTTTCAGTCATTTTGGACAAATTATGCATATTGTGAACAAGTTTCATGTCAATTTAGACAAATTTTGCATTGTTTTGATTGAGTTTTGCATCATTCTAGACATGTTTCGTGTAATTTTAAACAACCTTTGCATCATTTTTTACACATTTCAAGTAATGTTAGACAACTTTTGTATCAGGTTGGACAACTTTCAGAGTGGTCCATGTTCAAAGCCTCCATTGCAGAAGCAGTTGTCACAGTTTCTGTCTCATTTTTGAAGGCTTTCAGAGAATTAAAAAGATGCACCAACAATAAAATCTGATTTCAAAACTGGATTCTCTATAAAAAAAAAAAGCAACAAAACGGAGACTTGGCTGCGGTTTTCTTCTCCTACACGAGTTTGTTGAAGCCACATCAGACTGACAGAACATTAGACTGATGATGATGATGATGATGATGATGATGGTTGTGGTGGAGATTATGGAGGAGATGTGAAGCAGTAAAGTGCAGCCAGGATGAATAATTAACAGCCTCCTTCTTTCCTCTATTGTCTATTTTTACCGGAGCCGGGGTGAGACGATGGCAAAATGTTTAAACTTTCATCAGAGAACAAACCAGGAGGCTCGGAGAAGATCAGAGATGAGGAGCTCAATGAGGAGGAGGAGGAGGATGAAGGTCCAGGGTCAGGAGTTACAGAGGAACCAGGATAAATGAGGAGGAGGAGGATGAAGGAAAAGAGCCAGAATATGGAAAGAAGGTAAATAAAACCTGAAATCAGAAGGAGGGACAAGAGGAGGAAATGTCTGCTGTGTGTGAGTTTTACAGATCTCCTCGGTGTCCGTGAACGCAGCAGAATCGATCAGAGCTTCTTTATGTTTCCGGATCTGGAGCTAAAGCTAATCAAGTTAGCAGCCGGATGGACGGAAGGAGACGTCACCATCTCCTGCTGGCCTCCTCCTCCTCCTTCTGTCCAGCAGGATCTCAAACATTCTCAGCTTTCTGTTGAAGAGGAACTCAAACATCTTTACCGCCAAACCTTTTGAACCTCCAGATGTTTAGAACCTCCAGACCTTTAGGACTTCCAGATGTTTAGAACCTCCAGACGTTTAGAACCTCCAGATGTTTAGAACCTCCAGACCTTTAGGACTTCCAGATGTTTAGAACCTCCAGACGTTTAGAACCTCCAGATGTTTAGAACCTCCAGACCTTTAGGACTTCCAGATGTTTAGAACCTCCAGACGTTTAGAACCTCCAGACATTCAGAACATCCAGACGTTTAGAACATCCAGACGTTTAGGACTTCCAGATGTTTAGAACCTCCAGATGTTTAGAACCTCCAGACGTTTAGAACCTCCAGATGTTTAGAACCTCCAGACGTTTAGAACCTCCAGATGTTTAGAACCTCCAGACGTTTAGAACCTCCAGATGTTTAGAACCTCCAGACCTTTAGGACTTCCAGATGTTTAGAACCTCCAGACGTTTAGAACCTCCAGATGTTTAGAACCTCCAGACCTTTAGGACTTCCAGATGTTTAGAACCTCCAGACGTTTAGAACCTCCAGACATTCAGAACATCCAGACGTTTAGAACATCCAGATGTTTAAAACCTCCAGACCTTTAGGACCTCCAGATGTTTAGAACCTCCAGACATTTAGAACCTCCAGACCTTTAAAACCTCCACATGTTTAGAACTTCCAGATGTTTAGAACCTCCAGACGTTTAGAACGTCCAGATGTTTAGAGCCTCCAGATGTTTAGAACTTCCAGATGTTTAGAACTTCCAGATGTTTAGAACCTCTAAGAATGTCACAGAAACCTCAGACTCATCTCCTAAATCCCTCAAAGTTTCTCCAGATATTCTCGACTCGATAAAAATCTGTGTTTGTTCTCCCTCAGATAAACGTTGCATCCGTGAACAAGTGTCGTTTTAGACAACTTCTGCAGCATTTTGAAAAGTTTCAAGTTATTTTGGACCAATTCTGCATCATGTTGGCCAACTTTCAAGTCGTTGTGGATGAGTTTTGCATCATTTTAGACACACTTCATGTAATTTTAAACAACGTTTGCATCATTTTGCACACATTTCAAGTAATTTTAGACAACTTTTGCATCATGTTGGACAACTTTCAAGTCATTTTGGACAAACTCAAGCATATTTTGGACCAACGTCATGTTAAAAAAGCAGAAACAAATGAATACTATTGACATTGCAGGAATTAAAAGTTACTAAAACTCTCGTCCCAGGTTTTTGTTGAAGGTGAAAGAACATTTCCAGCTCTTCTCACGTTGAGGTGCAACTCTGAGCATCATTTCATCAGAATGCAACCCTGACCACAGTTTCTCCCCCAGCGGAGCAGCGCAACGTGAATTTCATTAAGAAAATCAATTAAAGTGGACGTTTGTGTGGGCTGGTTGGGGGTTGCTGCTCCTCCTCCTTTGTTCTCTTTGTTTTGGTGCAGATCTGGACCCCGGAGCTTCTCTGCCTGTCAGACTGGCATCCTTCCACCTGCCTACCTCCCCCACCTCCATGCTCATCTCCTGCTGCCATGTCCCCCATCCTCCCCCATCCTCCCCCATCCTCCTCCATCCCCCTCCATCCTCCTCCATCCCCCTCCATTCTCCTCCATCCTCCCCCATCCTCCCCCATCCTCCTCCATCCCCCTCCATCCTCCTCCATCCCCCTCCATTCTCCTCCATCCTCCCCCATCCTCCCCCATCCCCTCCATCCTCCTCCATCCCCCTCCATTCTCCTCCATCCTCCCCCATCCTCCTCCATCCTCCTTCATCCCTCTCCATCCTCCCCCATCCTCCCCCATCCTCCTCCATCCCCCTCCATCCTCCTCCATCCTCCCCCATCCTCCTCCATCCTCCTCCATCCTCCCCCATCCCCCTCCATCCCCCTCCATCCCCCTCCATCCCCCTCCATCCCCCTCCATCCTCCCCCATCCTCCCCATCCTCCCCCATCCTCCCCCATCCCCCTCCATCCCCCTCCATCCCCCTCCATCCTCCCCCATCCCCCTCCATTCTCCTCCATCCTCCCCCATCCTCCCCATCCTCCCCCATCCTCCCCCATCCTCCTCCATCCCCTCCATCCTCCTTCATCCCCCTCCATCCTCCTCCATCCTCCCCCATCCTCCTCCATCCCCCTCCATCCCCCTCCATCCTCCTCCATCCCCCTCCATCCCCCTCCATCCTCCCCCATCCTCCCCATCCTCCCCCATCCTCCCCCATCCTCCTCCATCCTCCCCCATCCTCCTCCATCCCCCTCCATCCCCCTCCATCCTCCTCCATCCCCTCCATCCCCCTCCATCCTCCCCCATCCTCCTCCATCCCCCTCCATCCTCCTTCATCCCCCTCCATCCTCCTCCATCCTCCCCCATCCTCCTCCATCCCCCTCCATCCCCCTCCATTCTCCTCCATCCTCCCCCATCCTCCCCCATCCTCCTCCATCCCCCTCCATCCCCCTCCATCCCCCTCCATCCTCCCCCATCCTCCCCCATCCTCCCCCATCCTCCCCCATCCTCCTCCATCCCCCTCCATCCTCCTTCATCCCCCTCCATCCTCCTCCATCCTCCCCCATCCTCCTCCATCCCCCTCCATCCCCCTCCATCCTCCTCCATCCTCCCCCATCCTCCTCCATCCTCCTCCATCCTCCCCCATCCTCCCCCATCCTCCCCATCCTCCTCCATCCCCCTCCATCCTCCTTCATCCCTCTCCATCCTCCCCCATCCTCCTCCATCCTCCCCCATCCTCCCCCATCCTCCCCATCCTCCTCCATCCCCCTCCATCCTCCTTCATCCCTCTCCATCCTCCCCATCCTCCTCCATCCTCCCCCATCCTCCCCCATCCTCCTCCATCCCCCTCCATCCCCCTCCATCCCCCTCCATCCCCCTCCATTCTCCTCCATCCTCCCCCATCCTCCCCCATCCTCCTCCATCCCCCTCCATCCTCCTTCATCCCTCTCCATCCTCCCCCATCCTCCCCCATCCTCCCCCATCCTCCTCCATCCTCCCCCATCCTCCCCATCCTCCTCCATCCCCCTCCATCCCCTCCATTCTCCTCCATCCTCCTTCATCCTCCCCCATCCTCCCCATCCTCCTCCATCCCCTCCATCCTCCTTCATCCCCCTCCATCCCCCTCCATCCTCCTTCATCCCTCTCCATCCTCCCCATCCTCCCCCATCCTCCCCATCCTCCTCCATCCCCCTCCATCCTCCTTCATCCCCCTCCATCCTCCCCATCCTCCCCCATCCCCCTCCATCCTCCTTCATCCCTCTCCATCCTCCCCATCCTCCTCCATCCCCCTCCATCCTCCTTCATCCCCCTCCATCCTCCCCCATCCTCCCCCATTCTCCTCCATCCTCCCCCATCCCCCTCCATCCTCCTTCATCCCCTCCATCCTCCCCCATCCTCCCCCATGGCAGCTCCACCCTCCTCCAGCTCTCTTAGATGTTCCCCCGTCCTGCAAACCATCAGAAGTGAGAAGCAGCTCGTCGTGTTTGCTGGTCTCCATGGAAACTGATCCAGGTTGGACGTCGACTATAGTGATGTTGATTTGATGGAATTCGGACTCCATAAATAGATGAAAAAACCAACTCCTGGTCACCACCATCATGTTTTCCATCATCTTCCTCCTGCAGGTTCAGCTTTCAGCAGCAGATTGGCAGCATCTCGTCATACGGAAGCATTTCATGTGTATTTACGTCCCCCCAAGAGACGTTTTATTGGAAACTCAGAGGTGCAAATGAAGCAGGAACGTCTAACGAGGCCGGCTTCAGCGCTGTTTGTTTAGCGTTTCTCTCTCAATCAGTTTTGAAGGAATTTCAGCAACTTTAAGAGGTGAAACTGTCCAAGAATAAAAGACAGAAACCAGGAGAAACGCCACGGAAAAGTCTGAATAGTTTTTTTCCTCATCCATTTCAATCCTCTGAACTTTTTGCTGCTTTTTGAGTTTTTTTTTTTTTTTTTAATCTACTGCCTCATTTTTCCTCACTGTGGTTCATTTTTCAATGTAAAGTCCTGCAGCTCCGTGGAAACAGAACAACATGAACGAGAAAGAATGAAGAAAAGTCTTTGGTGCAGAATGACACAGTTAGGACGACACTAAGAGACAAAAGCAGTAGGAAAAGATGCAAAAATTACACTAAAAGATGCAAAAATGACACTAAAAGAAGCAAAAATGTCACAGACAGATGGAAAAACTATTTTTTCAATGTATGTATTTATTTTTATTTTATTTTATTCTATTTTTTTCATTTTATTCATTTTGTTGTATATTATTTCATCTTTTTTAATTTTTTGACATTAGTTTCTGTTATTTTTACATTTTATCTTATTTTAATTTTTCATCGTATTTATTTTTATTTATTATATATATTAATTTTTTTTGATTTTGTTGTATATCATTTAATCTTTTTCCTTTTATTTTTATTTTGATATTGAATGTGTATATATGTGTGTGTGTGTGTGTGTGTGTGTGTGTGTGTATATATATATATATATATACATATATATATATATATATATATATATATATATATATATATATGTACATATATAATTTTATTGTAAATTATTTAATCTTTTTTCACTTTATTTTAGATTATTTTATCTTATTTTTTCCATTTCATTTGATTTAAATTCGGTTGTATACTATTTAATCTTTCTCCTTTTTATTCATTATTGTATTTCATTTTATTTTTTCATCATGTATTTATTTTATTTTATTTTATTATCAACATTTTTACATTCAATTTTATTTAATTTTGTTGTATATTATTTAATCTTTTTCACTTTCATTGCATGTTTTTATTTTTGTTTGATTCGATTTAGTGCAGCTAAAGTCAGATCTGCTGTTTGTTGTTTAGCTGCTCTGATTTCCCATTTCTCTCCATCTAATAAAGATGTAAAAACATAAACTACTTCCTGTGTGTGGTTCAGGATGAGACGTGATTCTAGAAGCAGGTCAGCTCTGCTTCTTCTCCTGCTGTGTGACCAGTGATGGATAAAGTGGACGAGTCTAAACCATGGACTGTTTATGGTTTAAACCAAGTCTGAAGGAGCAGAAAATTCTACGCCAGCCTGACGGGCAGCTATATCTCACTCCTCAGTCTCACTCCTCAGTCTCACTCCTCAGTCTCACTCCTCAGTCTCACTCCTCAGTCTCACTCCTCAGTCTCACTCCTCAGTGCTTCCATCCGTGGCTGGAGGAGGAGATCGATGAGGGCTGGAGGGGAGAAGATCATCTCTGAACCACAGAGGAGAAGATATCGATAGGAGACGAGCTGCAGCAGGAGGAGGAAGAGGAGGAGGAAGAGGAGGAAGAGGAGGAGGATGGAGAGGAAGGGGAGGAAACCAGCTAAAGAGGAGGAGGAAGAGGAGGACAAATCGATCCGATGGAGAGGAGAGGAGGAAGGAAGAGGAAACATCCAGGGAGAAGGAGGAAGGATTACATTTAATTTTTTTATTGTATATTATATATAATTTTGTGTTACTTCATTTTATTTTCTTGTTTTATTTCATTTTAATATTTTATCTTATTATTTCATTTTATGTGATTTTGTTCATGTAATTTTTTTCATTGTATGTATTTATTGATTATTTATTTTATTATATAATTGGAGGAAGGTGGATGAAGTAAGATGGAGGTTTTCCTGACCTCCAGCAGCATCCAGACGGTGGAGGAATAAAGTTTTTTCTCTAAATCGTCCTGCGGCTGGTATTCAGAGCAGCAGACTGATCGATCAGCTGATTCTGACCTGATCTGGAAAATAATCTGACAGAAATAATCTGACAGCGAGGATCCAGAAAATATGTTCCAAATAATGATGCTGGAAAACTGGGGATGAAATGAATAAATGTTATTAAAATATTGCATAAAATATCAGGTCAAAGTCACCTTCAGTCTTTAATTAGTGGTTTGGAAACAACTATTTCCGTCTGTTCAGTGTTTACTCGTTTATTCTTTTTATTGTTTTCTTGTTGTGTTTTATTAACTTTGCCCTTCGTCTATCTATAAATCTGTATGGTCATAATGGATGTTTGATTTTAAGTTATTTATTATTTTATCTTATTTAATTTTGTGTTATTTATTGCATTTTATTTTATTATTATCATTTTTAATTGCATTATTTTTATTTCATTGTATTTATTGCATTTTTTTCATTGCATGTATTTATTTTTAGTTTATTTTATATTATTTTATGTTGTTTTTTCATTTTATGTGATTTTTTATTTGATATATTTAATTTAATTTTATTTAGTTTTAGCCTATTTCTTCATATTATTTAATTTAATTTATGTTTATTTCATTGTATTTTATTTCATTTCTTTTCATTGTACTTATTTTTATTTGATTTAATTTAATTTAATTTAATTCAATTTGATTTATTTTCATTACATTCGATTTATTTTTTCATTGTATTTTTTTCTTTTATTAATAATAACAATAATAATAATAATAATAATAATAATGGATTAGATTTATATAGCGCTTTTCAAGGCACTCAAAGCGCTTCACAATGAATCCATTATTCATTCACTCACACATTCTCACTCAGCGGTGGTAAACTACATTTGTAGCCACAGCTGCCCTGGGGCAGACTGACGGAAGCGTGGCTGACAATCTGCACCTACGGCCCCTCCGACCACCACCAACATTCACACGCATTCATACTCCAGTGTGAGTAGCAGCACTGGAGGCCAGGTGGGTAAAGTGTCTTGCCCAAGGACACAACAGCACATGACTAGGACAGAGAGGGAATCGAAACGCCGACCCTTCGGTCATTGGAAGACCCGCTCTACCACCTGAGCCACAGCCGCCTTTTTTATTATTTTCTTTTCTTTTACTTTAAATTTAATTTCATTTCATTGTTTTTCATTGCAAGTATTCATTTTATTTCATTTCACTTTATTTCATGGTCATATGTTACATACGAAACCATTTTCTCAGTTCGTCAGTCTGTGTTTTTTAAAATCTCACCTTACAACATGATGTTGGGGGCTTGTATTGTTTTATTGCATTTTTTTTAGTTTAAAATTCACTTTGCTTGACATTTCAAACCTTCTATACTTGAACACTGGAGATAAAGTCAACTTAAACCTCTATTTTTGTCATGTTTTGTAAAGAAAAAGCACAAGAAGCGGCGTCGAAATTGCATCCAAAGTGTGTTAAAACTACCACAACGATCAACGTGGAGATGATTGCTTGTTTCACATACGATTCATCAGCAGGAAAGGACACAAAACAAAGACGTGGACGTGCAAATCGTGTAACGCCGCTGTAAAAACCAGCCTTTAGTCCAGTAATAAATAAATAAAATGTGTCCGGACCACAGACAGCCGGGTTCAGTTACACAGCATCAGCACAACACGAACGAACGAAGCATCCGGTTCCTGTTGTGGTTTGGAATAATCAGAATAAAACAGCTGCTTGTTAGTGAGAGAGACAAAGAATAAGGCAGAAGACGAGGATTCATCTCCACACACACACACCTTCATGTTAGAAAAGCCGAGTGTTCTCTGCTAAAAGAAGCTAAATCTACCCTCATATGCAAAGTTCTCACAGACAAATGCAAAACTACCACAAAAAGACGCAACATCACCACAAAAAGACCAAAAAATCAGCACAAAAAAGATGCAAAATCCACAAAAAGACACAAATATCATCACAAAAAGATGTCAAATTCACCATAAAAATGCAAAATCCTCACAGACACAAAATATCAGCTAAAACAAGTTAAATCTACCAGAACATTCAAAGTCCTCACAGAAACATTGCAAAATTACCACAAAAAGACTCAAAATCCACAAAATCTCTGCTACAGGAAGCAAAATCTGACATCTCCTCACACAAAAATGTTAAAATCACTCCAAAAAGGCCTAAAAATCACAACAACCAAGATGCAAAACCCACAAAAAGACACAAGTATAAACACAAAAAGATGTCAAATTCACCATAAAATGCAAAATCCACAAAAAGATCCAAAATTACCACAAAAAACTAAAAGTCACCACACAATGTTGTAAAATCACTGCAAAAACTAAGAAGCAGTCCATAAAAGACCTGAAAATTACCACAAAAAGAAGCAAAATCCACAAAAAGACTCAAAATCACCAAAAAAAGATACAAAATCACCACAGAAAGACTCAAAATCACCACAAAAAGATACAAAATCACCACAAAAAGATGCAAAATCCACAAAATCTCTGCTACATGAAGCAAAATCTGACATTTCCTCATACAAAAATCACAAAATCATAACAAAAACACCTAAAAATCACCACATTAAAGATGCAAAATCCACAATGAGAGATAAAATCTCTGCTAAAGAAGAAAAACCGAACATAAGATCCAAAATCCTCACAAAAAATTGCAAAATTACTACAAAAAGAGACAAAATTCCTGCTAAAATCTACCACAAAATGTACAAACGAAGCGTCCGGTTCTTGTTGTGGTTTGGAATAATCACTAAATAAATAAATAAATGAATACATTAATGAATTAAATAATAAAACAGCTGCTTTCTCAGTGTGGTCCAGAGAAACGAAGAGACGGAGAATAAAATAGAAGATGAGGATTCATCTCCAGACACACTGACCTTCATGTTAGATAAGCACAATGCACGAGTGTGTGTGTGTGTGTGTGTGTGTGTGTGTGTGTGTGTGTCAGTGCATGTACGTGGACGTGTCCATCAGAGCGATGACACATCGTCGCTGGATCAGATCCATGAATCACATCAGTGAAGGTTCAGACTGACTAGATGCTTCCAGACACATAAAGAAATAAATAAAAGTCTGCTGCTTTTTACACAAAATTACACATTTAACGTCACAGAAG
>CM009715.1:36929121-37011621 GCA_003047355.2 Amphiprion percula | reverse complement strand
TTAAATTGTAAAAATCACTACAAAAAGATGCAAAACTACCATATAAAAACTTAAGTCACACATGAACACATTGAACCTCCATGTAAAGAAGCAAAAATCCACAAAATTCCTTCTCACACAAAAATACAAAATCACCACAAAAAATGCTAAATGACCAAAAAAAAGACAGAAAAATCAGCATAATAAAAAAGCAAAATCCACAAAAAGAGACTAAATCTCTGCTAAAAGAAGAAAAGAACAAAAAAATCTACCATCAGATTCAAAGCCCTCACCAAAAAACTAAACAACAAAAATCACCACAAAATGAGACAAAACTTCTGCTAAAAGACGTCAAATCTACAATAAAATACTAAATTAAGCAATTTCCCCTGAAGGTTCAATAAAGTATTTCTGATACTTAATTCCTCACAAAAAAGAAGCAAAAATCACAGCAAAAAGACACAAAAATCCACAAAATCTCTGTTAAAACAAGAAAAATCTACCATAAGATGCAAAATCCTTACAATAAAATTTCAAATCCCTGCAGTACGAGTCGTTTCTGTTGAACACGAAGCACCAGTTCAGTCTCTACAGCTGCAGGTTGGTGAGTTTCATGGATGTTAAAAGCAGTAAAACTAGTAAAAGTCCAACAGATGAGGTAGAAATGAAACATGATTTTTGATTTTTCAGTGTTCTACTGTCTCAGACTGAGGAGGCGTCGTATGTTTTGGTGATTTTTCAGTGTTCTACTGTCTCAGACTGAGGAGGCGTCGTATGTTTTGGTGATTTTTCAGTGTTCTACTGTTTCAGACTGAGGAGGTGTCGTATGTTTTGGTGATTTTTCAGTGTTCTACCATCTCAGACTGTGGAGGCGTCGTATTTTTTGGTGATTTTTCAGTGTTCTACCATCTCAGACTGTGGAGGCGTCGTATTTTTTGGTGATTTTTCAGTGTTCTACCATCTCAGACTGTGGAGGCGTCGTATGTTTTGGTGATTTTTCAGTGTTCTACTGTCTCAGACTGTGGAGGCGTCGTATGTTTTGGTGATTTTTCAGTGTTCTACCATCTCAGACTGTGGAGGCGTCGTATTTTTTGGTGATTTTTCAGTGTTCTACCATCTCAGACTGTGGAGGCGTCGTATGTTTTGGTGATTTTTCAGTGTTCTACTGTCTCAGACTGAGGAGGCGTCGTATGTTTTGGTGATTTTTCAGTGTTCTACCATCTCAGACTGTGGAGGCGTCGTATGTTTTGGTGATTTTTCAGTGTTCTACTGTCTCAGACTGAGGAGGCGTCGTATTTTTTGGTGATTTTTCAGTGTTCTACTGTCTCAGACTGAGGAGGCGTCGTATGTTTTGGTGATTTTTCAGTGTTCTACTGTCTCAGACTGAGGAGGCGTCGTATGTTTTGGTGATTTTTCAGTGTTCTACTGTCTCAGACTGAGGAGGCGTCGTATGTTTTGGTGATTTTTCAGTGTTCTACTGTCTCAGACTGAGGAGGCGTCGTATGTTTTGGTGATTTTTCAGTGTTCTACCGTCTCAGACTGAGGAGGCGTCGTATGTTTTGGTGATTTTTCAGTGTTCTACTGTCTCAGACTGAGGAGGCGTCGTATGTTTTGGTGATTTTTCAGTGTTCTACCGTCTCAGACTGAGGAGGCGTCGTATGTTTTGGTGATTTTTCAGTGTTCTACCGTCTCAGACTGAGGAGGTGTCGTATGTTTTGGTGATTTTTCAGTGTTCTACTGTCTCAGACTGAGGAGGCGTCGTATTTTTTGGTGATTTTTCAGTGTTCTACCGTCTCAGACTGAGGAGGCGTCGTATTTTTTGGTGATTTTTCAGTGTTCTACTGTTTCAGACTGAGGAGGTGTCGTATGTTTTGGTGATTTTTCAGTGTTCTACTGTTTCAGACTGAGGAGGTGTCGTATGTTTTGGTGATTTTTCAGTGTTCTACTGTCTCAGACTGTGGAGGCGTCGTATGTTTTGGTGATTTTTCAGTGTTCTACCATCTCAGACTGAGGAGGCGTCGTATGTTTTGGTGATTTTTCAGTGTTCTACTGTCTCAGACTGAGGAGGTGTCGTATGTTTGGTGATTTTTCAGTGTTCTACTGTCTCAGACTGAGGAGGCGTCGTATGTTTTGGTGATTTTTCAGTGTTCTACTGTCTCAGACTGAGGAGGTGTCGTATGTTTTGGTGATTTTTCAGTGTTCTACTGTCTCAGACTGAGGAGGCGTCGTATGTTTTGGTGATTTTTCAGTGTTCTACCATCTCAGACTGAGGAGGCGTCGTATGTTTTGGTGATTTTTCAGTGTTCTACCATCTCAGACTGTGGAGGCGTCGTATGTTTTGGTGATTTTTCAGTGTTCTACTGTTTCAGACTGAGGAGGCGTCGTATGTTTTGGTGATTTTTCAGTGTTCTACTGTCTCAGACTGAGGAGGCGTCGTATGTTTTGGTGATTTTTCAGTGTTCTACTGTCTCAGACTGAGGAGGCGTCGTATGTTTTGGTGATTTTTCAGTGTTCTACCATCTCAGACTGAGGAGGTGTCGTATTTTTTGGTGATTTTTCAGTGTTCTACTGTCTCAGACTGAGGAGGCGTCGTATGTTTTGGTGATTTTTCAGTGTTCTACCATCTCAGACTGAGGAGGCGTCGTATGTTTTGGTGATTTTTCAGTGTTCTACTGTCTCAGACTGAGGAGGCGTCGTTCCTGAACAATGCTGGTGTTGGTCCGATTTGCAGCCTCGTCTCCTCTCCGGCTGTTTGCTGCCGTTGGTCCATCTGCCTGACCGGATGACACATGCTCAAGTGTTAAGTTTCACCCAGAAAACAGCGGCGGCCGTTAGCACGTAGCACGTAGCTGCAGCGAAAACACACAGACTCACACCGGAACCCATCAGAATAATCAACCAGGCCAAATGTCTGAGTCCAGATCTGGGACACAAACTGGTTTCAGACGTCTTTTAGAGGAACGACTTCAAGTTAAAGCTGCAGGACATTAATCCAAGTGAATGAAACGTCCAGTAAGATGACTCAAACAGGAGACGGTGTGGGAGAGAAAGATGCAAAACCACCACAAAAAACTAAAAGTCACGGAAAAAATGTTGTAAAATCACTGCAAAGACTGAAAAGCTCGACATATAGACCTAAATATCAGAACAAAAAGAAACAAACTCCACAGAGACTCAAAATCACACCAAAAAAAGATGCAAAATTCAGAAGACGAGACAAAATTTTGTCTAAAAGACATACAATCTACCACAAGATGCAAAGTCCTCACAAAGAAAGTGCAACATCAAAACAAAAACAAGCCAAACTCACCATCAGACACAAAAACACAAAGAAAATACTCCAAAAATGTTCTCCATTAAAAATCCATTGTGTCTACAGTAATATTTAACAATAATTCACTCGTTAGAAGGGTTTTAAGTAGAGATGACGCCACCAGGAAGAAACAATCAACCAAATCCAGAAACAAACACGTTGTTTGCATCACTTTTTGGATGTGACAACACTTGGTTTGGTTTAGTTCATAATAAAATGCAAACAGTTTGGACTGAATTGTCCTTTGAATGACCAACATCATCTGAAGCACATGTCCAGCAACAAGCGTTTTCATCTCATTTTCAAGTTAAATCCGGTGAATGTGGCAGTATGGGGATCCTTCGTGATGCGTATGGTTTGGCGAGGTGCTGCCGATACTCCCCCCTGGTTATAATAGTGACACGAGTGATGACATCAGAGCATCATGTGACAACAACATGTTCTCTTCTGTTTGTTGTGATAAAACAACGAACCAATAATCTGTAGATCTCCAGCTCAGATCAATACTTTATCAACCTTCGTATCGTCCTGCGGGTCAAAACTGACCCGTTTTAAAGTTTGAAAATGTGGGAAAAAATATATATTTTCACAGTGAAACTTCTGATGTCCACATTTTCAACATTTCTGGGAAATCTTTGAACATTTTATGGTGGAAAAAAAAGAAATGTTAAAAATGTTTCTTAAGAACATTCAGAAAAAAATCAACCAAAATCCAGCGAATTCTGCAGGATTTTGGTTGATTTTTATGTGAAAGTTCTTCAAGAAAACATTATAAGTTTTACTGATATATATGAAATCACTTTAGATATTTTTAGGATTTTTTTTTTTTGAAAGATTTTTATTCATTTTTTGAAAGTATTTAAAAGAATTTTCTTGCTAAATTTGAGGGATTTTTTTAAAATAAAACTTTCAAGAGAAACTTTTAAGGAATTATTGGAATTTTCTTCCTAAAGGTTTTGCAAATTTTCAGACATCTGGGGAATTTTTTTGCAGAATTTTTGGATTTTTTTGAGACAAAGAAACAATATTTTTTGTTGCCTGTAAATGAGGACAACAGGAGGGTTAAGGTTGATCACGGTGAAGCAGAAAACTGAAAGGAAAATACAATCATGTCTTGTCTTTTAGTTGTTTTTGACCCATCCATCCACCCCGACCTCCTCCCATCATAAACTACGTTAATCTACGAAGTCACCTGACCTCCTGCTGGGCTCCCATTGGACAGTCAGTCTATAGAGTGAACCTGAAGAACTCTGAGACTCGTTAAAGTTCAACACTGGGAGGTTCCTGCTAATCATTGACTCCTGAACTGTTGTAAAGTGTTGAATCAACACGGTGGCCTCATAAAGCAGGGTTTCTGAGGGAGTGGAGCTCCTCATGTGGAGCCTGAATATAAATAAAAAGTATAATCTGTGTGCATCCATCAATCACTAGCCCACGGTGGGATCAATGGGAGAATAAAGCGGCGGCTCGTTGCCTCGCTGGCGGCCAGCAGGGAGGCTGGAGATTAGTGGAGTGTCCAACACTCTGAGCCCCACTTAATCCAGTCAGTCACAAATCTGCCCCGAGCGCCACGATTAACCCCTTTCCCCTGCAGGAAGCAATCCGAGGGAAACACAGCGAGGATTAGAGCAGGCAAAGGTCAGCGCTGGACCAGGCTAGTTTCACCAAACGCAATATCAGCGAGCAGGTTTTACATCAGAGGTCAGCATAAATACAGAGAACCCACGCTCTCTAACCAGGCCTGTTTATTTACACTCAATCTGACGGAACACCACAGAGGAAAAGTCCCTGCTGAAGAGGTTTTTAAGCTGTTTCAGCTCAGTGTTTGGGTTTTAGGACACAGTTACTTCAAGGAAAGAAAATCTCTGCTAAAAGAAGCAAAGTCCATTCTATAAGATGCACAATCACTACAAAAAGAGACAAAACAACCACATAAAGAGGCCCAAATCCACAAAATCTCTGCTAAAAGAAGCAAAATCCATTCCATAAAATGTAAAAATCACTACAAAAAGAGACAAAACTACCACATAAAGAGGCCCAAATCCACAAAATCTCTGCTAAAAGAAGCAAAATCCATTCCTTAAAATGTAAAAATCACTACAAAAAGAGACAAAACAACCACACAAAGAGGCCCAAACCCACAAAATCTCTGCTAAAAGAAGCAAAATCCATTCCATAAAATGTAAAAATCACTACAAAAAGAGACAAAACAACCACACAAAGAGGCCCAAACCCACAAAATCTCTGCTAAAAGAAGCAAAATCCATTCCTTAAAATGTAAAAATCACTACAAAAAGAGACAAAACTACCACATAAAGAGGCCCGAATCCATAAAATCTCTGCTAAAAGAAGCAAAGTCCATTCTATAAGATGCACAATCACTACAAAAAGAGACAAAACAACCACACAAAGAGGCCTAAACCCACAAAATCTCTGCTAAAAGAAGCAAAATCCATTCCTTAAAATGTAAAAATCACTACAAAAAGAGACAAAACTAGAACATAAAGTGGCCCAAATCCATAAAATCTCTGCTAAAAGAAGCTAAATCTGACATAAGATGCAAAGTCATCACGTAAAAATGCAAAATCACGACAAAAAGACGTCACATCACTCCAAAGATTCAAAAGCATGACAGGAAAACTACAAAATTAGCACAGAAAGACCTAAAATCACCACGAAAATGTGTAAAATCACTACAGAGGCTCAAAATCACCACAAAAAAGATGCAACATCACAACAAAAACACATAAAAGTCATCACAATAAAGATGCAAAATTCACAAAAGGAGATTAAATCTCTGCTAAAAGAAGGACAATCTAACATAAAATGCAAAATCCTCTCAAAGAAAATGCAAAATCACTACAAAAAAGACAAAACTACCACATAAAGAGGCCCAAATCCACAAAATCCCTGCTCATAGAAGCAAAATCTACCATAAGATGCAAAATCCTCACAAAGAAAATGCAAAATCACTACAAAGAGACAAAAATTACCACAAAAATGTTGTAAAATCGCTGCAAAGACTCAAAAACTCTACATGAAGATTTAGAAATCATCAGAATAAAGATGCAAAATCCACAAAAATAGACAAAATCTCTGCTAAGATGCAAAGTAATCACATAAAAAATGCAAAATCACTACAAGCAGTCCCAACAGAACCACAAAAAGACACTGAACTGATGCTCTTTAACTAGCATTTGTTGACTTACAGTGAATCAAAGGAAAAATGAGAGAGAAAAAGTCACTCGTAAAGAGGTTCTGAGGCTGTTTTAGCTCAGTGTTTGGGTTCTACGGCACGTTTACTGGACGGTTTAGTCTAAATATTTTCATCATTTTAAACTAAAAAGATCAAGGAGAAAAATCAGACAGAAAAACACCTGAAAATAATGCAAAAGTTGCAGAACATGAGTGTAAATACAAACATTAGCAGGTGATAATGAGCCATCTTTAAAGCCAGAGTAAGCAAAGCATCCAGAAGCTTTTTTTCATTGTTATTTTACTAAAACTGAAAAAACCTGGAATCAGGGCTGCACAGTGGCGTAGTGGTTAGCACTTTCGCCTTGCAGCGAGAAGATCCCTGGTTCGCGTCCCGGCTTTCCCGGGATCTTTCTGCATGGAGTTTGCATGTTCTCCCTGTGCATGCGTGGGTTCTCTCCGGGTACTCCGGCTTCCTCCCACAGTCCAAAAATATGCTGAGGTTAACTGATCATTCTAAATTGCCCGTAGGTGTGAATGTGAGAGTGATTGTTTGTCTCTGTATGTAGCCCTGTGACAGACTGGCGACCTGTCTAGGGTGTCCCCTGCCTTCACCTGAGTCAGCTGGGATAGACTCCAGCCCCCCCATGACCCTAGTGAGGATTAAGTGGTGTATAGATAATGGATGGATGGATGGATGGATGGATGGATGGATGGATGGATGAAAAAACCTGGAATCAACATGTCCGACATGTTTCCAAGCGTCCACAGATGTTACCAACATGGTCTGTAGATAATTCACTGTTTAGATTTAGAATTGGTTCCATACATCCTCTCTGCTCGGTGGAAACACTGCCTGCAGTTCAGCCAAGTTCTGCTGAAAACTCCCTGCATTGTTGGTTGCAGCTCAGTCAGTCAGGATTGTTTAGCTGTGCAGAGGAGGGCAGAATTTTTAGTTTTTTACAGAATCTAGTTAATGCAAACTGCGATGCTTCAATGAGACATAAAATAATGTGATGTGGATGAAAAAAATCATGAATTTATGCATAGATTTGGTTACATTTTCTGAAGGATAGTGGCACATTATTAGTTTAAAAGCTGTGGGAATGTTGAAAATCTGATGATTGTTTCTGTTTTTACTGTTTCTGGTTCTGGTGAACGGAAAAATTTGGCAAAAAAAATGCAAAAAGCACCTTTTACTTTGGAGTTTTTGGAGTTCAGAGGGTAAAAACGTGGAGCAGAACCACCTCAGATACCATCAGTAGCACCACAAAAGAGGGAGACATGAATTTCTACAACACACGGCATTAAGTACAATTAAACTACAGCTTCTGACATCTGCTAATTACACACTGAGTTTGCAAGAAGAGAGTCCAAGAAGTGCCACCACATTTTACAGTTTCACCCAAACTAGAAAGAAAATCCCTCTGGCTGCATTCAGTCAGCAGCAGATATCTGACAGAATTTATCTGACATTAATCCATGTTGGCTTTGAACAGGATGCTTTAGAAACGTGGTGAAGCTGCCAGTTTGTGCTCTCCAGGATCAGATCTGCAGCAGACAGAGGACGCTCATGTCTTTTATAGAGAAACCTGAAGGGAGGGAGCAGGACTTTGTTGGGTAGATGCCAAAACAACCTTTAAAGTTTCATCAAAATTCATCAAAATGACTCAAAAACTGTCAAAAATGACTCATAATTTATCCAAAATGAGTGAAGACAACATCTCAGATTGACTCAGTGTGTCCAGAGATGCTGAAAACTTGACGAAAATGACAAAAACTTGCAAGAAATTACACAAAACAAGTCCAAAATTAGTTCAAATCAAACCAAAACGCAAACGAAAGTCTCTACAACTGCTTGAAAATTGTCCAAAATCTTTCCAAATGAAAGAACTTGTCCAAAAATGGTCCAAAGTGTCTCATGCTTTCAAAATACCTCAAACTTCTCCACAGGGATTCAAAACGTCTGAAATGATGTCAAATTTCAGTAAAATGGCCAAAAAAAGTCCATAGACACTGAAAATTATTCAAAAGATGTCCAAAGTAACAAACAAATTCATCAAAATGACAAAAAAATTCTCCAAAACGAGTGAAAAAATGTCTCAAACTGACTCCTTCTGTCCAGAGACACGGAAAACTTGACGAAAATGACAAAAACGTCCTAAATTAGTTCAAATGTCACCACAATGCAAACGAAAGTCTCTACAACCACTTCACCATCGTCTAAAATGAAAGAACTTGTCTCAGAATGGTCCAAAATGTCTTCTGCCGTCTTCAAAATACCTCAAACTTCTCCAAACTGACTCCAAATGCCACCAAAAAGACTTAATTTGTCCAAAATGGTTTGAAACTCAAGTGAGTTGAAGTGAAAAAGACAAAGAGCTGCAAGTTACCAGTGCGCTTTTCTGAGAGAAAATGTAGAAACTAAGATGAAATAAGCTTAGAGTCACTAAAGAAGACTCCTGCTGTGACTGAACCTTTAAAATCACTGACAAACAGCAGCTACGAGGCTCTTCTATGAGCTAAACTGAAGATGTGGCTGTTCAATCTGATGCTTTAAATTTCCAACGTTGCTGTGATGATACAAGCTGCAGCAAAATGACAACAAAATGAGAATAAACGAGGCTCCTGCTGGTGTTTAAAATCCATTTCCTCCTATGCAAAGTCCACTTGGTTAGCTTTACGCTAGTTTTCCTGAATACTAAACTCTACAGAACCAAACGATCCAAATTCTACTTCAGTGCCCTTCTGTTGCTCAGTTTTCTCTCCACCTTTGTCCAAAAAAGTAGGTTTCTGGCTCTTTTCTGTGCAGAAAGGTTTCAAAAATCCGACCTCAACCCTCCTACAGGACTAGAAAGACACAGAAACACAAAGCAGGAGTGTCATTTGTAGTCATTTTGTGGTTGTTTTACATCTTTGGTTCAGTATTGTCCTTAGAGTTTCAATTCTGAAGTCCTTAGAGAAAAAAAACAAAAACAGCAAAAATCACAACAAAAACAACCAAAAATCACACACAAAATCTCTGCTAAAAGAAGCAAAATCTAACATAAGATGGAGAATCCTCAGAAAAATACATCACCACAAAAATCCATCCCATAAAATGCAAAATCACCTCAAAAATACACAAAACTACCACATTAAAACCTAAAAATCACTACAAAAAGACATAAAATCCACAGACTCAAAATCCCTGCAAAGATTAAAAATCATCACAATAAATATGCAAAATCACTACAAAAAACACGTCATATCATTGCAAAGATTCAAAAGTACAACAGAAAAACAAAAAAATCCCAACAAAAAGACCTGAGTCACCACAAAAAGTGCTAAAAATCACAATGCAAAGATTCAAAATCACTACATAAAGATGTCATGTCACTGCAAAGATTCAAAAGTACAACAGAAAATCAAAAAATCCCAACAAAAAGACCTAAAAATCACCACAATAAAGAAGCAAAATCCACAAAAGGAGACAAAATCTCTGCTAAATGAAGTAAAATCCATTCCAAAATGCAAAATCACTACAAAAAGACACAAAACTACCACATAAAAACCTAAATATCACCACAAAAAGACACAAAATCCTGCAAAGATTCAAAATCATCACAAAAAAATATGCAGTCACTACAAAAAGATGTGACATCACTGCAAAGATTCAAAAGTACGACAGAAAAACTAAAAATCCCAACAAAAAGACCGAAGTCGCCAAAAAAAGTGCTAAAAATCACCACAAAAAGAGACAAAATCTGCAGAAAGGTTTCAAAAATCCGACCTCAACCCTCCTACACGACTAGAAAGACACCGAAACACAAAGCAGGAGCGTCATTTGTAGTCATTTTGTGGTTGTTTTACATCTTCAGTTCAGTATTTTCCTCCAGTTGTGTATCTCTGGACAGATGTCGGCGCATTCAGATCAAATCTAAAAGCCAAACATTTTCAGTTTTGCTCAGAAAAACATTCTTATTGCAGAATCTGAAAGGTCCGACCAAGACTCATTGAGCTCATTTCCTCGTTGTTTTTCTCTCTCATCTTTATCTACGTTTTAAATGGTTGTTTTCAGCATCACCCAGCAGACTTCCTGATAAAGCTCCACATATTTCCTGTTTTCCAGGCAGCTAGCGGCTCCGTGAAGAGCTCTGCAGATTGAGTTGTCCATCTCCTCCTCAGCCAGACTCCCTTGATGGGACTTGATGCTATTAGAGGCTGGAGAGGAGGAGGAGGAGGAGGAGGAGGAAGCTGCATTAGCTCTCTGCAGGGACTCTCCGGTTCCAGTGGCTGAGCGCTGAGCACAGCGAGCAGCATGGCCGCCAGGCAGCACCAGTCGACCCCAGACAGCCCAGTAATTACAGGCAACTGGAGAAGCAGCCGTGGAGCAGCAGGCATGACGTCTGGAGACTGACAGCAGGGTGGTTTCTCTACGGGTTTATGTCATTTCAAAGCTCCTGAAAGATGGTTTTCTCAATCAGACCTTCCCAGAGGCAACCAGTTTGGGGTTTTTCAGGTCTGAAGCTGAAATGAATATGAGAAAGGCTGATATTTTCCAACTCATTTTGGCTGATTGTCAACATTTTCTCCACCCAACTCTAGAGAACACCAGGTCTCCCCACATTATTCCATCTAAAATCAACCAAAACTGAACAAACTTTCCCCCGAGACCTCCTCAGAACCATCTGGTTCTTCATCTACACTAACTTTATTTAATGGTCAGAAAAACTGACACCAGATCAGTTTCACATCCATCCAGGTGTCCCAGACTAAAGAATAGATTTATATTTTACCGAAATGACTCAAAATGCTCAGATTACCTCAAACTGATCCAAACTACCTGGATTTGTTTCCAGATCAACTCAAAATGTGACCAGAATGACAAAAACATCGACCAAATGACCTCAAACACCGACACTACCTAGAAACTTTTCCAGAACCACTCAGAACTTGAAAGCTTATCCAAAATGATTCATAAAATGGATCATAAAGACTCAATTTGTCAATGTGACTCAAATTTTGTTCAAAAGTCTGTTTGAAACCATCTGAAAGCTGTCTTAAATGAGTTTTAAATTAACCCAAATTATTAAAAATTACTTTGTTTGTGGTACTTTTGTTCTAAATTATCCAATGTACCTCAAACTGATTCAAAATGCCTCAAAATGACATACGTTAGGTTAAAAAGAGAGAATATTCCATAAAAAAAAACAACCAAACCTCCTCAGAAGCATCTGGTTCTTCATCTCCAGTAACTTTATCAATGATCACAGTGAATATTTTGAATATTTTCAACTCAAAATGTGACCAGAATGACAAAAACATCGACGAAATGACCTCAAACACCGACACTAAACACCTAGAAACTTTTCCACAACGACTCAGAACTTGAAAACTTGTCAAACATGACTCATAAAATGGACCATAAAGACTCAATTTGTCATTATGAGTCAAATATTGTTCTAATATCTGTCCCAATCATTCATCGCCATCTTAAATTGGTTCAACATTAACCAAAGTGACAAAAAAAGTAGTATAATCACTCAAAATTTGTTCAAAGTGACTCAAAAATGATCCAACATATTCCATACCTATCTAATAATTTTTCAAAATTGTTTATACTGTGATCATCAGTATTATGGGACGTATCACAGTGTGAGCAGTAAAACTGCAGCAGTTTAATGTCCATGACATGGAGTCCTAGAAACAATACACAAAAGTACAAAATGATGACACAATTGTCCAGGATACCAATAAACTTATCCTAAATGCCTTAAACCTTTTAGAAATGAAAAAAATATCCAAAATGATTCACAAATTCATCAAAATTACTCAAAAACGTTCCAAATTGACTCCTTGTGTCCAGAGATACTGAAAACTTGATGAAAATGATTAAAAAAAAACTTGTACGAAATTACACAAAACTTGCCCTAAATTATTTCAAATCAAACCAAGACGCTCAAAAAAAGTCTCTACAACCACCTGACAACTGTCCAAAGCCTTCCCAAAATGAAAGAACTTATCCCAAAACGGCCCAAATTGTCTGATGACATCGTTAAAATACCTCAAACTTCTCCAAAGTGACTCAAAATGTCACCAAGACTAAATTTAAATAGACGTCCTAACTCAAACAGACAAAGGCAAACTGGCGTTAAGTGAGTCCAAAAAGTATAAACTCAAATTAAAGCTCAAATGACTGAATAATCAGTTAAAAATTAATGTTGGACTGTTAAATTAGAGCAAAAGTTACAGAAAATATCAAACTAAATGAACGTGGACCATCTTTTATCTTTTATCTTTACAAAGCTCAATAATAGAAGATCTCAGTGAATGATTTCATGATAAAAACCTCCAACAAAAGTCCGTCTAGACATAAAAGATCTTCCTGCGCAGACCTTCAGAATAAAACGCTGTAATATCTTCACAACAAAATGCTTAACCGCATCAGAAAAGAGATAATTATTATTACTGATTGACCCTGAAACTCTCAGCGACTGAAGGATTAGATTCTATATTATTTTGCGTTCCTGCCGCTGAAGGTTTTCATCCTGTGGACAGACTTTAACCCTGAACAGAACCAAACCTCCTCCCACATTCTGCCGAGCTGCTCTTAAACAAACAGCAGAGGAATAAAGAGGCTGCAGCGAGCTTTGAAGGCTTGTTTCACGAAGGAATGCAGAATCAAACAAGAGCTTTGGATTCTTTGAGTTTTATTTGCACTGTTTGAACAGAAACCTGAGGGTAAGGAGACTCAGACGGGCCAATGTTTGAGGAAAATACCAGAACCATGTGGTTCTTCATCTCCAGTAACGTCATTAATGATCAGAGTTCTACCTTCATATTTCCAGAGTTCCAGGTCCTTGAAGTCCATAGAGGAGAACGTCTCCTGGAGAAAGTTCTAGAGTAGACCTACCGACAACTGGACAGTTGTCGGTAGGTCTACTCTAGAACTTTCTACAGCTGTCAGTAGGTCTACTCTAGAACTTTCTCCAGGTATCGGTAGGTCTACTCTAGAACTTTCTACAGCTGTCAGTAGGTCTACTCTAGAACTTTCTCCAGGTATCGGTAGTTCTACTCTAGAACTTTCTCCAGTTGTCAGTAGGTCTACTCTAGAACTTTCTCCAGGGGACGTTCTCCTTTCCTGCTTCCAGTCTTTAAGTTTAGTCTCACTTAGAACATTCCAGGTCCTTGAAGTCAAAAAGACTAGAAAATTGTACAAAATAGCTGCAATTCAACAAAAATGCTTCAAAACTGTCCCTAAATTACTGGAAACTTGACCAAAATGACAAAAACCTTTCCAAAACTATTCAAAACCTGTTTTTAATTAGTAAAAAAATGAACAAAAATGATTTTTTAAAAAAGCCCAAAATCATGTAATGACCGTTCAAGACAAAAATGTCTTCATCAACAAGTAGCCATAAATTATTATATATTGATGATATTTTCCACTTTAAATGACCATTTATTTAAAGTCTACACTGATTCTGATGCATTACTTTTTATTCAGGGTTAGATTTTTAATATAAACAGCCATAAAATGTTAGACATTGATCATATTTTCCATTTAAAAATCACTATTTTTAAAACCTACATCATTCCTGATCTCAATTATCAAATATTCATTATGTTTTTGGACTTTAACCCATTAAATGACAGTTTGTTTACACGTTGTCGCTGTCACTTGTAATGAAATGAAGCTACAAATGTAATATTTCTTATGTGATAGATTATTATTTTTGAATAATCACAGTCTGTAGTGTGTGATTGATTAGGACTATTGATTATTTTTCACTTTAAATGACCATTTGTTTAAAATCTACACTGATTCTGATGTATTACTTTTTATTCCGGGTTAGATTTTCACTAAAAACAGCCAACGAATGTTAGAAATTGATGATATTTTCCATTTTAAATCAATAGTTTCAGGCCTTTAACCCTTTAAATAAGACAAGAATCTAGTAAGAAGATGTTTCAAAGGTGGATAAGGAGAAAACAGCAGTGAAATCATCTTTTCAGTGGATGTATGTTTGATTGATTATCACCCTGAACAACTCTTTTATTTCTGACTTCCTGTTTGGGTCCATCAAGTCACCGTGCATCATGGCTTCATTTATCGCCAACAGGTCAGACTGAGGACTGATATGGGACTGATGTCCAGTTGAACTGAAGACTGATATGGGACTGATGACTGGTTGGACTGACGACGGGTGTGGGACTGATGTTAGGCTGGATTGAGGACTAATATGGGACTAATATGGGACTGATGTTAGGCTGGATTGAGGACTAATATGGGACTAATATGGGACTGATGTTAGGCTGGATTGAGGACTAATATGGGACTAGTATGGGACTGATGTTAGGCTGGATTGAGGACTGATTTGGGACTGATGTTAGGCTGGATTGAGGACTAATATGGGACTGATGTGAGGCTGGATTGAGGACTGATGTGAGGCTGGATTGAGGACTGATGTGAGGCTGGATTGAGGACTAATATGGGACTGATGTGAGGCTGGATTGAGGACTAATATGGATTGAGGACCGATATGGGACTAATATGGGACTGATGTGAGGCTGGATTGAGGACCAATATGGGACTGATGTGAGGCTGGATTGAGGACCAATATGGGACTGATGTGAGGCTGGATGAGGACTGATGTGAGGCTGGATTGAGGACTGATGTGAGGCTGGATTGAGGACTGATGTTAGGCTGGATTGAGGACTGATGTTAGGCTGGATTGAGGACTGATGTTAGGCTGGACTGAGGACCGATATGGGACTAATATGGGACTGATGTGAGGCTGGATTGAGGACTGATATGGGACTAATATGGGACTGATGTTAGGCTGGATTGAGGACTGATGTTAGGCTGGACTGAGGACCGATATGGGACTAATATGGGACTGATGTTAGGCTGGATTGAGGACTAATATGGGACTAGTATGGGACTGATGTTAGGCTGGATTGAGGACTGATTTGGGACTGATGTTAGGCTGGATTGAGGACTAATATGGGACTAGTATGGGACTGATGTTAGGCTGGATTGAGGACTGATTTGGGACTGATGTTAGGCTGGATTGAGGACTAATATGGGACTGATGTGAGGCTGGATTGAGGACTGATGTTAGGCTGGATTGAGGACTGATGTTAGGCTGGACTGAGGACCGATATGGGACTAATATGGGACTGATGTTAGGCTGGATGAGGACTGATGTGAGGCTGGATTGAGGACTGATGTTAGGCTGGATGAGGACTGATGTGAGGCTGGATTGAGGACTGATGTGAGGCTGGATTGAGGACTGATGTGAGGCTGGATTGAGGACTGATGTGAGGCTGGATGAGGACTGATGTGAGGCTGGATTGAGGACTGATGTGAGGCTGGATTGAGGACTGATGTTAGGCTGGATTGAGGACTGATGTTAGGCTGGATTGAGGACTGATGTTAGGCTGGACTGAGGACCGATATGGGACTAATATGGGACTGATGTGAGGCTGGATTGAGGACTGATATGGGACTAATATGGGACTGATGTTAGGCTGGATTGAGGACTGATGTTAGGCTGGACTGAGGACCGATATGGGACTAATATGGGACTGATGTGAGGCTGGATTGAGGACTAATATGGGACTAGTATGGGACTGATGTTAGGCTGGATTGAGGACTGATTTGGGACTGATGTTAGGCTGGATTGAGGACTAATATGGGACTAGTATGGGACTGATGTTAGGCTGGATTGAGGACTGATTTGGGACTGATGTTAGGCTGGATTGAGGACTGATGTGAGGCTGGATTGAGGACTGATGTGAGGCTGGATTGAGGACTGATGTGAGGCTGGATGAGGACTGATGTGAGGCTGGATTGAGGACTGATGTGAGGCTGGATTGAGGACTGATGTTAGGCTGGATTGAGGACTGATGTTAGGCTGGATTGAGGACTGATGTTAGGCTGGACTGAGGACCGATATGGGACTAATATGGGACTGATGTGAGGCTGGATTGAGGACTGATATGGGACTAATATGGGACTGATGTTAGGCTGGATTGAGGACTGATGTTAGGCTGGACTGAGGACCGATATGGGACTAATATGGGACTGATGTGAGGCTGGATTGAGGACTAATATGGGACTAGTATGGGACTGATGTTAGGCTGGATTGAGGACTGATTTGGGACTGATGTTAGGCTGGATTGAGGACTAATATGGGACTAGTATGGGACTGATGTTAGGCTGGATTGAGGACTGATTTGGGACTGATGTTAGGCTGGATTGAGGACTAATATGGGACTGATGTGAGGCTGGATTGAGGACTGATGTGAGGCTGGATTGAGGACTGATGTTAGGCTGGACTGAGGACCGATATGGGACTAATATGGGACTGATGTGAGGCTGGATTGAGGACTGATATGGGACTAATATGGGACTGATGTGAGGCTGGACTGAGGACCGATATGGGACTAATATGGGACTGATGTGAGGCTGGATTGAGGACTAATATGGGACTAGTATGGGACTGATGTTAGGCTGGATTGAGGACTGATTTGGGACTGATGTTAGGCTGGATTGAGGACTAATATGGGACTAGTATGGGACTGATGTTAGGCTGGATTGAGGACTGATTTGGGACTGATGTTAGGCTGGATTGAGGACTAATATGGGACTGATGTGAGGCTGGATTGAGGACTGATGTGAGGCTGGATTGAGGACTGATGTTAGGCTGGACTGAGGACCGATATGGGACTAATATGGGACTGATGTGAGGCTGGATTGAGGACTGATATGGGACTAATATGGGACTGATGTGAGGACGTTAAATTGTGCTGCAGCTCCACAGAGAACCTCTTTCTGCTGCAGCAGCTTGACGGCTTATTGTTAAAGCAGATTGGAGCTTTCAGGACCAGGATTGTCTGCAGCCGAACAGACGGCATGAAAGGTGATTTAGGAAACATCCAGATCCACTCCAGCAGAAAACACGTCCAGACACCACAAACACAGATATCTGGGAGGAAACGGACCTCAAAAAGGTTGAGAGGGCAGAAAATCTGAGAGGGATGTGAGCCTTAAAGTTGTCTAACATTCCACACTTTTTACAGAGTTTAAACGTTGCAGTAAATCCACGATGGTGTGGAATTTTTCCCTGCACCATCACTGCCAGATTTGTTTGTTTTTTCTTTCAATGATTTTTTTATTTATTTATTTTCAATGATATTTTTTAATAGATGTTTTCATTTATTTAGAATTTTATTTTACTATTTTTTACAGATTTCTTATGTACATATATATATATATATATATATATATATATATATATGTATATATATATATATATATATATATATATATATATATATATATATATATATATATATATATATATATATATATATAAACCAAAACATCATTTCTTTCTACAGTTTTGTACCAGATCAATTCATGTCACTTGAGTCATTAAACAGAATATTAAAGACTCTAAACGCTGTAAAATAACTTTCACTGCACTCTGACCCCAAAATATATGAGACAACAACAATTTTGATGTTAGATTATTATTTTTTTCAAGAGAAATCATTATCAAATATGGGATTTTGCTTCTTTTCTAGGTTCATATTGTCAGAAATTGTCACCTTGAGCTTTCAAACGGTCTAACGGGAATCATTTATTCTAAAAATCATTAAATTCTGGAGGTTTTTATTGAAAAAAATGACAAAAGATCCCATTTTTAAGCATCTCAGAGGAGAGGATTTCCTGCTGTCGTCTCTTAGAAAGCTGCAAGTTTCTCTCTAATGTCTGATGATTGATCTAAAGATTCTTCTCTGAGGCTGGAGTCATTTCCAGCGTGCCACAACGTCTAATGCTACGACCCGGACAACTCGTAGAAGAGGCGAAACACGAGGAGAATAAAACCAAAACACAGCCCAGAATGCAGCAACAGGAAGGAGGAAGAGGAGGGAGAGGAAGAGGAGGAGGAAGAGGAGGATTATGGGAGCGTGGGCCTCCTGCTGGGCTCACAGCAGGTCAGGAGATCCTCAGGAGGATTTACCTGGAGAGGCTCTCCTGGTCCAACCGTCCCCCAGCACAAGGCCGGAGATCTGGAAAGACCTAAACCCTTTAAACGCCTCGCAGGAACAAGAGCTGTACCGTTACCTATCAAAATAAAAGCACAACCACGCTGGAAATAAGAAAAACAGCCAAATTCTAACAAAATACGGTTCAATTATCATGTAAGAAATCTCATAAATGATGAGAAAATGTCACAGAGGTCAGTCTGGTGCAGCAACTGTGGATGTTATGTTGAATATTTTATACAGCATCGATGCTTTTATTGTGTTTACTGAATGCGGTGAATGAAAGTGTGGGGTTTTTTTGCTGGTTTTGGTTGGTTTTTTGGGTGTCACAAAGCAAACAGTAAAATCTGATGTTTTATAAGAAGCTGAAAGCAAAAAATGCTGCAGAAATTACACACCTACACATAATAATGTGTTATTTTACAATTTACAGATGTTTCATTTTGCTTTTGTTGTTTTTTTGGTTGTTGCACAACAAAAAAACTGTAAAATGTGATGCTTTTGAAGAAGCTGGAAACACAAAATGCTGCAACAATTAAGTCAGTTTAAGATAAAAACAGAAATGAAGTTAAATTATTTTCTACTTGGTGTTGAAAATCAATGTAAAAGACCAGAATGTGTCAAATCTTGCTGCTTTTTTCTTCATCCTTTATAGTTTTTATGTGTTTTTTGAAGCTCAAAACACGAGCTGCAGTAAAATTTATTGCAGTTTAAGATAAAATCAGAAATTACGTTAAAATTCCTTTTTCCTTGGTTTCAGAAATGTATTTAAAAGAGGAAAATTTTAACAAACTTCACAGTTCAAACTTGCAAATAACGTGTATTTTTACACATAATGTGTTATTTTACTATTTACAGATGTTTCACTTGGTTTTTGTTCTTTTTTTGGTGCTGCAGAGCAAACAACAGTAAAATCTGATGCTTTTTAAGAAGCTGGAAACACAAAATGCTGCAAAAATTATGTCAGTTTAGGATAAAATCAAAAAATAAATAAAATTTCCTTTTTCTTTGGCTTCTAAAATGTATTAAAAGACTAAAAATATGCCAGTCTTTCTTTCTGAAGGAAAGAAAATGTCTGAAATCTGAAAATGTGATGGATCTGTAAGTTTACTGAACAAGTCAGTATCAGATAAAATCACAAATGAAGTTGAATTATTTTCTACTTGGTGTCTAAAATAGATGAATAATTTGTCAAAACTTGCTGCTTTTTCTGTATCCTTCATTGTTTTAGGTGTTTTAGTGCATTAAAGTTCTCAGTTCAATTACTATTATTGTTATTTTACAATTTACAGATATTTGACATTGTTTTATTGTTTTTTGGGTGTTGCACAACAAAAAACGATAAAATCTGATGCTTTATAAGAAGCTGAAAGCAAGAAATGCTGCAATAAATCTACACATAATAATGTGCTAATTTAATATTTTGGACTATTTGACTTAGTTTTGGCAGTTTTTTTGGGTGTTGCACAGCAGAAAAATGCAAAATCTGATGCTTTATAAGAAGCTCAAGACACAAAATACTGCAAAAATTAAGCCAGTTCAAGTCAAAATTTATAAATTAAGTTAAATTTCCTTTTTCTTTGGTTTCTAAATGTGTTTAAAAGCCTATAGTTTGTCAAAACTTGCTGCCTTTTTCTTTGCCCTTTGGTGTTTTAGTGTGTTAAAGTTCTCAGTTCAAACCTGTAAATAACATCCACGTAAGAAATGTGTATTTTTACATATAATAATGTGGGGGTTTTTTTGTTTGTTTTTTTTTTTTTTTTTTTTAACAATTTATGGATTTTTGACTTTGTTTTTAAGAAGCTAAAGACACAAAATGCTGCAAAAATTCAGTCAGTTTAAGTCAAAATCAAAATTGTTGTTAAATTTCATTTTTCTTTGGTTTCTAAAATGTATTTAAAAGACTAAAAATTGAACAAAGTTCTCAATTCAAACCTGTAAATATGGTCCACATCTAAAATCTGCATTTTTACAAATAATGTGGTTTTTTTTCATGTAAGGACTTTGTTTTTACTGTTTTCCATGTGTCTGAATGCTCGTTATTCCAACATTTCTGCAGATATTTCTTCATTCAACAATAAAAACCAGAGAAGAAGAGTCACAATAAATAAATAAATCAAATATGGTGACGTTTGAATCAACTAAGCGTTCTGATGTCCAACCGGAGGAACTGGACAGTAAAAGAGCAGCAGATTAACGGACGTCGTCTGATTAACCCTCCTGTTGTCTTCATTTATGGGCACCAAAAAATATTGTTTCCTTATCTGAAAAAATTCCAAAAATTCAGCAAAACAATTCCCCAAATTTCTGAAAATTTGCAAAACCTTTAGGAAGAAAATTCCAATAATTCCTTAAAAGTTTCCCTTAAAAGTTTTATTTAAAAAAAAAAAAATCCCCCAAATGTGGCAAGAAAGTTCTTCGAAATACTAACCCACTTCCAAAAAAATCCTAAAAATATCTAAAGTGATTCCATATATATCAGTAAAACTTCTAATATTTTCTTTAAGAACATTCACATAAAAATCAACCAAAATCCAGTGAATTTCGCTGGATTTTGGTTGATTTTTATGTGAATGTTCTTAAAGAAACATTTTTAACGTTTCTTTTTTTCCACCATAAAATGTTCAAAAACTTCACAGAAATGTTGAAAATGTGGACATCAGAAGTTTCACTATGAAAATATTTTTTTCTCCACATTTTCAAACTTTAAAACAGGTAAATTTTGACCCACAGGATGACAGGAGGGTTAAATCTAAATCTCTTTCTTCAGAAGCTTCAACCCTCGATGCTCTCATCCACAGAAACTCCCACCAGACTCCAGACTGCCGCCGTTCTTCCCATCGACCACACCGCTGCGACTCGGAGGATGCGGTTTCCCGGGAGACGTCGCCATGGAAACACAGGGATGCTGGAGGCAGATCTTGGAGAGTCCGTCCTTCAGCTGGAGGACCGCAGCTCCAAGGCCTCTCGGTTAGAAAGATTCCTCCCGGCTGGAGGACTCTTGAGGAAGAATCCTCCATCCAGCAGCCGTGACCCCGAGAACAGCTCAGTTTAGACCAGAGAAGAGCCGAGGAAGACTTCCTGCTGCTGCTTCCTCCTCATTAACTCACATTTCTGCAGCTTTTAACAACCCGATGGACGAAACGTCGGAGATCTGCGACGGCGCTGCGATCGATGCTCTGAGTACGATTAGAAGACATGTCGATACACAATTAAACAATTTAACAATTACACAATTTCAGAGCCGAGGACAGAAAAGGAGAAATGATCTGAAAATATGTCACAGTCTTTATTTCTGCTCCGTTTAGGATCATTAGTTCAGTAGTTTGAGCTCGTTTTTTGGTGTCTTTGTGCAGAAATGAAGCTAGAATCATCAGTAAAAAGCTACAAAACACTATGGATGCAACAGTTAGTGCTAGAAATATGGCGGATCTGTTAGTTTAGTGAACAAATGCTGAAAAAAGACAAGAGTTGGATGAATTTAAGTGAATTGTTTCCATTGATAGCACATAACTGAAATGGTTTTATGGGTTGAGTTCATTCTACTTAAATCATTCGCAGTTTTCATGGCTGAAAGTAGATTTTTTTAAGGAAAGTCAACTTCAATATTCCACTTTGTCCAACTAACAAGCCTAAAAAAGACAAAATGCTGCAAAAATTCAGTCAGTTTAAGTCAAAATCAGACATTAAGTTAAATTTACTTTTTTCTTGGTTTCTAAAATGTACTTAAAAGATTAAAATTGGTCAAAACTTGCTGCCTTTGTTCTTCAGCCTTTATTCTTTTGAGTGTTTTAGTGTGTTAAAGTTCTCAATCCAAACCTGTAAATAACGTCTACATCTAAAATCTGTATTTCTACACATAATAAATGTGTTATTTTACCATGTGCGTGTATTTTTGACTTTGTTTTTGTTGTTTTTTTGGGTGTTGCACAGCAAAAAAAAGTAAAATCTGATGCTTTTTAAGAAGCTGTAAACACAAAATGCTGCAAAAATTAAGGCGGTTTAAGATAAATTCAAAAAATAAATTCAATTTCCTTTTTCTTTGGTTTCTAAAATGTATTTAAAAGACTAAAATATGTTAAAATCATTCTTTCTGAAGGAAAGAAAATATCTGAAATATGAAAATGTGATGGATCTGTTAGTTTAGTGAACAAATGCTGAAAAAGGAGAATAGTTAGATGCATTTAAGTGAATTGCTTCCACTGGTAGCACATAACTGAAACGGTTTTATGGGTTTAAGTTCATTCTACTTAAATCATTTGCAGTTTTCATGGTTGCAAGTTGTTTTTCTAAAGGAAAGTCAGCTTGAATTTTCCACTTTGTCCAACTTCAGTATTTGTTTTGCCCAAATGTAAAGCCTAAAACATGATTTTGTCATTAAATTTAGAGTTCTTTCCATGTTTTATTCACTAATCACACTTATGTTAGACAGGATGTCCCTAAAATCTCCACAGATGAAATATGTCTTTGTGGAAAGAAGAAAGAGTTGAACTGGTTCTTCTCAGTGGACGTGAAGGATGGACACATGGAGAGACAGCAGATGAATTTAATGAAGGTCAACCAAGGAAGATTCCACTTGTATCATGTTGTATTACACTTCAACTAGCTTAAAGTTATTTAAATCAATCTGATGTGGTGGATTTCTGCAGTGGGCACCATGACAAAGATTTCTGTGGTGGTTAACGACCTCTGACTGAAGCTTGTGCATTAAAGACAAACCAGAACTGTGATTTCAATCGCATATGGAACGGAGCTGCTACTGAAAATCATGTGTCCGTTGACTGAAACAACAATAACACGGGACAAATGTCTACTCTTTACAATCTGTGATAATTTTGCCGATATTTAGTCAAGGGAATTATTCAATGTTTGCATGTCTAGCAAGGTAAAATTCAGTATCTGCCCAGTTCAACACTATTTTCCTCACTAACAGACACACAGACACTACATTGAAGTGATTTAAATCAATCCAATGCATTTCTGCAGTGGGCACCATGACAAAGACTTATGGGGTGGTTAATTCAATTCAATTCAATTCAATTTTATTTATATAGCGCCAATTACAGTCAAATTGTCTGGAGATGCTTTACAGAACCCATATGCCTGAACCCCAGACCAGCCCTAAGGAGACAGTGGCAGGAAAACACCCTTTAAACAGGGAAAAAAATGACTTCCAACCAGAGATGAAAGATAAATCAGAACCAAGCTCCTAATGAAATATGTAACAGAGCTGCCACTGAGGTCAACATCATGCCGGTATCAATAATATCAGCACAGAAAAAATCTCTACTCTAAACTATTCATGATAAAGCTGCTGACTATTGGTCAGGAAAGTTATTAATCTCTAGCTATTTAAAATTCACTATCTGTGGAACTATCTGTGGAACTACCTATGGAACTATCTATGGAACAGAGCTGCCATTGAGGGACAAAATCATGTCTGCTGACTGTTTACAGTTCATGATAAAGCTGCTGCATTTCTGCAGAGGGAACCATGACAAAGACACCTGTGTTGGTTAATGACCTCTGACTAAAGAATGTATAACAGAGCTTCCATTGAGGCCAAAATCATCACGAGCAATTTAAAATGCAGTATCTGCCCAATCTGAACATACACTTCTAGTACATTAAAGTTATTTAAATTAATCTGATGTGGTGCATTTCTGCAGATGGCACCATGACAAAGACTTCTGTGGTGGTTAATGACGTCCGACTGAAGCTTGTACGCTTGTAAATGTAACGTGTGAACTACTAGGTACTTTGAATTTCTCCAATAATAATACACAAGTTCATACGAAGGTTTATTTTATTTATTTATTTATTTTTATATATATATATATATATATATATATATATATATATATATATATATATATATATATATATATATATATACACACACAACAGATTTTATTTTATATTATTTTATCTTATTTTTAATAATATATTCTAAATTTATTTAATTATAATACATTTTTATTTCATTTTATTCTTTTGTATTCCATTGTATGTATTTATTTTTTATTGTATTTTATCTTAGTTTGTGTTATTTTTTCATTTTATTTGATTTCACTGTAGTTTATATTATTTTATCTTATTTTTCCATATTGTTTAGTTTAATTTTATTCTATTTTATTCTTTTCACTGTATTTTTTCATTTTATTTTGTCTTGTTTTTTCAATTTATTTGAGTTAATTTAATTTACTTTCACTGTATTTCATTTTTTAAAAAGCATTGTATGTATTTATTTTTATTTTATTCTATTTTATTTTATCATATCTTATTTTTTCATTTTATTTGACAGAATTTAATTTCCTTGTATTTTATTTGAATTTAATTTTTTCATTGTATTTATATTTCAATTTATTGTATTTTATTTTATCTTATGTCTTCATTTTATTTGAATTTATTTCATTTAATTTTTTCATTGTATGTATTTATTTTTATTTTATTCTATTTTATTTTATATTATATTTTCTATTTTTCTGATCGAATTTAATTTCATTGTATTTCGTTTAGTTTTTTATTGTATGTATTTATTTTTATTTTATCTTATTTTATTTCATCTCCATCTCTTCTTCATTGCATGTGTTATGTCAGACTGTTTATTCAATCTGTGTGTTTTTTAAATCTTTGTATCTAACATGATGCTGGAGGTTTGTTTGTTTTGTTTTATTGCATTTTTTTTGTACTTGGTGTTGGATGGATTCCATCATCCATCCATCTACTGGAGTTCCAGGCAGAAACAGGTTTGGATAAATTCCATTAAATTTAAACTGTTGAGTTCAGAGCAGCTCCACTGTTTCTCTATTTCACTCTTTCACAGCCGCATCTCTTTAGAAACTTTTCCTGAACCTACTCCAGACCACCGGGACTCCGGGGCTCCTTCTATCCGCCGGGCCTGCTCCGATGCTCGGCCGCGTCACCGACCGTTCTTCGGTGTGCTTGGTCATTCCGCAGCTCCCACCCATCAACCACCCAGGCGCCCACACTCACACACTCACTCACTCACACTCACGCTCACATGCACGCACGCATGGCCGACCCCCCTCCGCCACCGCCACCTCCATGCGCGCACGCAGAGGGGGCAGCCAGCAGAACAATGTGCGCCGCGCCGCCGGGAGCGCACCGGGGCCGCCGCGCTGCGCTCCGGAGCACAACGAATCCCGGGACGGAGTCAGGAACCGGAGACCACCGGCACCGCAGCAGTGACAACAACACAACTTACTGACACCGCAGCGACCCGCAACCAAACCTCCTGAATCCTCCTCCCTAGAATTATTATTATTATCATTATTATAATGATTTAAATGTTCGAATAAAACCAATCGATAATCGATGAGCAGCTCGGCGCTCTGCAGGCTGCGGCCGTGCACAGAGAAGGAGGAAAATCCTGGCCAACGCTCCTGGATATTAAATAAATAATGGAACACATGCGGAAAACGCCTTCTTACCTTCACTTCTGCAAGATTACAAACATGAATGTCGCCCGCCGCCGTTAAATCGTCCCGGTGTCGCCGTTTCTTTTCACCGATCCGCCTCCAGTTTGTTGATTTTTTATTTTATTTCTCTGTATATATAGATTTTCTCGTCGTATTGTTTATGATAAACGTACTGTATATCCTGCTGTACACCGGGAGGGAGTGAGAGCGCACAGCGGGACCCTCAAGACTCTCTGTGGCAACCGGAGGGGGCGTGGCCACGTCGCTGACGTCACAGAGAGAGAGAGGGAGAGAGAGAGGAACGTGCTGCTGAATAAACCCACTTAAAACAAATGGAATGGAGACGCAGTTGGTGATTTCTGTCAATCCGTCTTTTGTTTTCTGCAGCAGATCACATTTCAGCTCAAACACTCAGCCTGAGGACGGAGTCAGAGGCGAAGAAACTCGCAAAATAAAGCTCCTCCTCATATGTACAACATGAATTAATTCACCTAAATAAAAACAAGATAAACTATGTATACTTAAATCTGATCCGAGCCTTTGAAAATGGAGTATCTGCCCAATCTGATATCAGTTTATTCGCTAATACACGTTTCAAGCACATTAAAGTTAATGGAATCAATCCAATGGGCACCATGACAAAGACTTATATGGTGGTTAATGACCTCCAACCAGAGATTAAAGATGAGCCAGAGCCAAGATCCTAATCAAATCTGTAACAGAGATGAAATTGAGGCCAAAATCATGCTGGTATCAACAGCATCAGCACAGGACAAAACACTGCTTTAAATCATTTATGATAAAGCTGCTAACTATTGGTCAGGAAAGTTATTAATCTCTAGCAAATTAAAATTCACTATTGTCCAGTTCAACACCATTTTCCTCACTAATACACACCTCAACTACAACTATTAAGGTTATTTAAATCAATTTGATATGTTGCATTCCTCCAGTGGGCACCATGACAAAGACTTCTGTGGTGGTTAATGACCTCAAACTAAAGATTATAAGTGAAAGACGAACTGAAACCATGATCTCAGTTGTATATGGAACAGAGCTGCCGTTGAAAATCCTGTGTCTGTTGACTGAGACAACAATAACACAGGACAAATGTCTACTAGTTACAATTTATGATAACTTTGTCAATATTTAGTCAAGAAAATTATTCAATATTTGCATCTTTAGCAATTTAAAATTGAATATGCCTAATCTGATACCATTTTCCCACATAACAGACACTTCAAGTACATTAAAGTTATTTAAATCAATCTGATGTGTTGCATTTCTGCAGTGGGCACCATGACAAAGATTTCTGTGGTGGTTAATGACCTCCAACCAGAGATTAAGGATGAACCAGAACCAAGATCCTAACCAAATATGTAACAGTGCTGCTACTGAGGCAACATCATGCTGGTTTCAACAACTTCAGCACAGGACAAATCTCTAAACAATTCATGATAAAGCTGCTGACTATTGGTCAGGAAAGTTATTAATCTCCAACAATTTAAAAACCAGTATCTGCCCAGTTCAACACCATTTTCCTCACTAATACACACTTCAACTACATTAAAGTTACTAAAATTAATCTGGTGTATTGCATTTCTGCAGTGGGCACCATGACAAAGACTCATTTGTTGGTTAATGACCTCTAACCAGAGCTATTGTGTTTAAGACAAACTCGAACTACAATCTTAGTCACATTCATAACAGAGCTTCCAAAGAGGCCAAAATAGTGACCACTGACTGAAACAACAATGTCAGCAAAAGACAAATGTCTGCTGTTTACAATTTATGATAATTTTGCTATTTAGTCAAGAAAATTGTTTGTTTGCATTTCTAGCAACTTAAAACTTAATATCTGTCAAATTCGACACCATACTCCTAAACAATACCCACTTCAAATACACTAAAGTTATTAAAATCAATCTGATGTATTGCATTTATGCAGCAGACACCATGACAAAGACTTATGTGCTGGTTAATTACCTCTGACTAAAGCTTGCGCATTAAAGAAGAACCAGAACCAAGATCTCAATCAAATATGTAAGAGAGCTTCCAGTGAAGCAAAAATTGTGACCACTGACTGAAACAACATCAGAAAAAGACAAATGTCTACTATTTACAATTTATGATAAAGCTGCTGACTATTGGTCTTGAAAATTATTAATCTCTAGCTATTTCAAATTCACTATCTACCTAATCAAATACAATTTTCCTCATGAATACATACTTCAACTACATCAGAGTTATTAAAATGAATCCAATGTATTGCATTTCTTCAGCGGGCAGCATGACAAAGACTTATATGATGATTAATGACTTCAAACAAGAGTTCATGTGTTAAAGAAAAACTGGAACTGTGATTTTAGTCGCATATGTAACAGAGCTTCCATTGAGGCCAAAATTGTGTCTGTTGACTCACTACAATTTATGATAAAGCTGCTGATTATAAATCAGATGAATTAATCAACATTTGCATCGTTAGCAAGTTAAAATGTAGTATCTGCCCAGTTTGATACCATTTTCCTCCATAATACACATTTCAAGTACATCAAAGTTATTAAAATCAATCCAATGGGCACCATGACAAAGACTTCTGTGGTGGTTAATGACCTCCAACCAGAGCTAATAAGATAAAGACAAACCAGAACCAAGATGGGCATAACAGACACTTCAACTACATTAAAGTTCTTTAAATCAATGTGATGTGTTTCTGCAGTGGGTGCCATGACAAAGACTTCTGTGGTGGTTAATGACCTCCAGCTAGGGCTAGTAAGTAAAAGATGCACCAGAACCGTGATCTGAGTGGCATGTATACCGGGGCTGCCACTGAGGCCAAAATCACGTTGACTGACATGGTGGTCCATCCCTCCTGTCCAGCTATGGGTTGTTGTTCCGGTATCTACACTTTCATACTACGTAATAAACATGAAAACGATTTAGTACGCTGCAGCACATAGCATGTTAAATGCAGTATGTCAGATATGAAAGAATTTCCTACTTCCAGTACGCTTTTCTGGACATCCTGACCCACAATCCTCTGCAGTTACATCACAGAGTATTAACGAGCTTAAGTCACCACAAATAGACGGCAGCTCATTTCACGCCGGAGTCAAAGTTTAAGACGCAATTTTATAAAGAAGTAGTCGGTTCAAAAAGTCCAGAAAGTCCAAGGAAGGAGCAAAAGATTCAAGAACTGCAGCAATAACAAGTCATTAATGCACTGAAAGTCTTACTTCTCTGGTTAGTCAAACGTACTGAGGCAACTAAAAGACAATATGAAGATACAAGAAGAGGTTTCTACAGAAAAAATGTGCAGAAAGTTAAGATATTAGAGGTAGGTATGTTGAATGTATAAAATAAAGTCCAACAAAAGCCAAAATGCATATGCAGAAAGCTTCAAAACAGAAATCCACAAACTGGTGTCTATGACTTTGTGTCATTTACCTTTGCATGAATAAAGACACTTGCACCATAAAATGGTGCAGAAAAGGCACAAAAAATTACACTGAAAGATGCTAAAATGTTACTAAATGACGCAAAAATGACACTAAAAATGCATAAATGTTACTAAAAAATGCAAAAATGCCACTGAAGGACGCAAAGATGACATAAAAATACGCAAAAAATGACATGAAAAGATGCAAAAATGACACTAATAGATGCAAAAATGACACTAATAGATGCAAAAATGACAATTAAGATGCAAAAATGACAATATAAGATGCGAAAATGACACAAAAGACACAAAAATTACATTAAAAGATGCAAAAATGACACTAAAAGACACAAAAATGACACTGAAAGATGTGAAAATGACACAAAAGATGCAAAAATGACACAGAAGACGCAAAAAAGACACTAAAGGACACAAAAATAACACTAAAAGATGCAAAAATTGGCTCAAACGTTTAATACTCTGGATGCATTTATTCTCTATTAGAGAGCTTTTTAATCCATATTGACCAGGAATGTTCAGTTTTTTTCCGTTGCCTTCTTCAGCTGCAGTGTCCGTACTGGACCTGTAACTCTGGCCACTGATCTATGGATTCCTCTGCACAGCGCTGGGATTATACAGCCATATATTCCTCCTTGTGCTCTATTAATGCAGAGCACTGACACAGCACCGGCATTTTTTAAAATACTAAACACAAATAGACCCTGGAAAACATCGTCACAACTGGAGAAATGAATGTGAAGAGAGGCCGAGGCAGACAGGATGAAGATGATGGACGGACTGATGTCATGGAGACACATGGAAGCATCAACAGTCACAGTTCAGAAAGAAAAAGATCGGAGGAGCTGGAGAGAAACCATCGCCTACGCTGATAACCAAGTTTTTCTTAGTTACATGTGGAGATAATGATCAAGTTGTGGTTCAGACAATAAAAACTCTTTAAAAAACACAAAAGACTGACATTAAAGGATGTAAAAATGACACAAAAGATACAAAAATGCCCAGAAAAGATGCAAGAATGACACAAAGAGATGCAAAAATGACACGAACAGATGCAAATGGCACAAAAGACACAAAAAATTACACTAAAAGATGCAAAAGTGTCCTAAAAGATGGAAAAATGTCCCAAAAAGATGGAAAAATGACACGAAAAGATGCAAATGGCACAAAAGACACTAAATTACACTAAAGGATAGTGTGCAAATTTGTGCAAAAAAATACACAAAAAATAAAGAAATCAAGCTCAAAATGCACAGAATTCACGTTTCCCATAAATTCAGCTACCAGATCTGTAATATGTTGTCAGATTAGTGTAAAAATAACCCTAAAACAACCCTAAAATGGCATTAAAATGTATATATTTCAGTCACACATATGTTTTATATTCTGTTCGGTTGGTTAAAACCCTTTTCCCTGCAAGATAAATGCCAAAAAGAAGGAAAATAACGTGTCCAATGAGCCACTAACAGATCAAAGTCAGCATCTGTGTGACAATAAAGACAAAAACATGTAATAAAAACATAAAACCTGCCTTTAAGAACTGTGATTTCCACTGAAACCGTCCTCCAGAGTATTAAAGTCAAACTCCAGCTGCAGGCCGCCGCCGCCGCTTTAATAATAATTTTAATATTTCCTGGACAAACAGAGACACCAGAGGATGTTTCCTTCAGCTCCAGTCTCATTTCTGACCTTTTACACTGGAAACAAACACTCTGAGCTGCTGTTCTGGTGCATTTCCACGACAAACCTGCCCCCTATAGGCGGAGGGAGGAAGTGAAGCAGATTATTCATGCAGCATCTAAACCCTGAGCAGGACGAAGTGATGAGAAAGACTCTGGAGTCGCTCGAAAACACTGGATTCTGCTAACATTAACTCATGTTTCTTGTTTTAAATGGAGAGTTTCAGCTACAAAAACCTCCAAAACAGAACAAAGAATTAATGTTTCCATCAAAAAGCAAGATGTCATTGGTTTGTTTCTTAATTTACACTGTTTCTAGCTCCAAGTTTAATATATTTATACTGTTTTTAACTTGTTAAATTATTAGTGTCGATAATAATGGTTAAATGCTGAGTTTTCACCTGTGCACAAAAAAGAACAATTAACCGTATTTGTGATTCACCATTAATAGAGAAAAAATGTCATTAAAAGATGCATAAATGACACTAAAGATGCAAAAATGACACTAAACAATGCAAAAATTATGCTAAAAATGCAAAAATTAAGCTAAAAGATCCAAAAAGTCACTAAAACAATGCAAAAATGACACTAAAGGATCCAAAAACGTTTCTAAAAAATGCAAAATTACACTGAGATGCAAAAATGACACAAAAATGACACTAAAAGATACAAAAATGATAGAAAAAGATGCAAAAATGACACTAAAAGATGCAAAATTACACTAAAAGATTTTTAAAAATGACACAAAGATGCAAAATTACATTAAAAGATTTTTTAAAATGACACAAAGATGCAAAACTGACACTAAAAGACACAAAAAATGACACTAAAACATGCAAAACTGTTGCTAAAAAATACAAGAATTACTAAAAGATGCAGAAATGCCAGCAGAAGATGCAACACGCTGTGAGAGGAAGCAGCTCTGTGCTCCTCTTTGCTGTTTCTACTGAGCGTTGCAGAGTCGAGGGCATTTTTTCTTGCCCTCCTGTTTCCATGGCAGTTTGCACTTCGTGGCTCAGAATCCTCCGGAGAGTGGGGCAGATGGTGAGAGGATCAGGCGTGATAAAGGTCGCGGCCTCCATGCAGACCCACAGTCCCACCGTGGACGTGACCTCGGCCACAAACTGCAGCAGCACATAGTTACAGTTACAGTTACAGTTACAGTCGTTTACGCAGTCAGAGCGTCAGCGGCTGCAGTCACACCAACAAACCACACAGACGTCTGCAGAGAGCAGCCCACATCCACACGAGGAGTATTTATCTGAAAACAGCTGCTGGTTCGATATGAGCTGCCACCTAATGTACATAATATTCATCATTTTCAACAGTATTTCTTTCAAGTTGGTCATTTTTGACTGAACCTTCTCAAGTTTCTGTGTGTTTTTTGTTCCCGTCTAATTAGTCTTCACTGTGGATTCATTTTTTTCTGCAATCTAAACTCGTATAGCTCTACGGAAACAACAACATGAAGAAGAAGAATGAAGAAATGACTTCTGTCAAACTGATACAGAGAGAATGACACAGAGACAAAAACAGCAAGAAAAGATGCAAAAATTACACTAAAAGATGCAACAATAACACTGAGAAATGCAAAAAAGACACTAAAAGATGCTCAAATGACAAGAAAAGGTGCAAAAATGACACTAAAAGATGGAACAATAACACTGAGAAATGCAAAAAAGACACTAAAAGATGAAAAAATGACAAGAAAAGGTGCAAAAATTACACTAAAAGTCACAAAAATCACAATAAAAGATGCAAAAATGATACTAAAAGATGCAAACATAGGAAAATAGGGAGAAATGTCACTAAAAGATGCAAAAATGACACAAAATCAAGAAAAAATGTCACTAAAAGATGCAAAAATGATACTAAAAGATGCAAACAGGACATTAGGGAGAAATGTCACTAAAAGATGCAAAAATGATACTAAAAGATGCAAACATAGGAAAATAAGGAGAAATGTCACTAAAAGATGCAAAAATGACACAAAATCAAGAAAAAAAATGTCACAAAAAGATGCAAAAATGATACTAAAAGATGCAAAACTGTCACTACAAGATGTAAAAATGTCACTAAAAGATGCAAAAATGACACAAAATCAAGAAAAAAAATGTCACTAAAAGATGCAAAAATGATACTAAAAGATGCAAACATAGGAAAAAAGGGAGAAATGTCACTAAAAGATGCAAAAATGACACAAAATCAAGAAAAAATGTCACTAAAAGATGCAAAAATGATACGAAAAGATGCAAAACTGTCACTACAAGATGTAAAAATGTCACTAAAAGATGCAAAAATGCCACAAAATCAAGAAAAAATGTCACTAAAAGATGCAAAAACGATACTAAAAGATGCAAACATTATAGGAAAATAGGGAGAAATGTCACTAAACGATGCAAAAATTCTAATTTTTCAATTCAAAAGAAAAAAAGAAGAAAAATAACATGTTCTGTGTCTCTATAGTGAAACTCAGTGAGGAACTAAACCACAGGTTGGCAGAGATTTGATCCAGGAAGCATCACAGCCGCTCAGCTGTTGGGATTTTATGAACCTGATATCTGCATGTTGGCAGAGTTCTGATGCCAAACAAACATCCAACAGCTGATTGGTCTCAATAAACTCCAACCTGCTGAAAGGAGAGGAACAAAATCACCAAAATACCTCCATCAACCAGCCAGAAACTGTGAGAGAAAAGAATTTTACGACGGTCCTTGAACTACTCAAAATCACTTCTATTTACACGTTTGATTTGAAAATTCATCAAAAATAAACTGTTTGCATCGAGTAGATTCTGTAAAATAGAAAAAATGATCTGTTCCTTGGTGCAGATGTGAAGCCATGACAGACTCAGCTGTGACCAACAGTCGTTTAACAAAAATTCTATGATTTTTGGTTGAACTGCAGGCGGTGTTTACACATCAGAGAGCAGACGAGTGTGGAAACGAATGGAAAACATCTCATAAAACACATGTGGGCACTTAGAGGAATGTTGTCCATGTTTATCCTGGTGTTTTCTACTTTTACTGAATAAATATTCAAAGAAACAGGAATAATTGTCGGATTTTCAACTTTCTGAACGTCCTTGAACTACTCATCGGTGACGTTCTGTTGGGAAAATTAACCAAATTGCAATATTTCTTCGATAGAAATTCACCAAAAATAAAAGATTGTCTCCGACTAGAGTCTGTAAAAAACAAAAAAAATTTCGACTCTTTACTGCAATCAGGAAGCAGGAAGTGACTCAGCTGTGACCAACAGTCATGTGATAAAAATGAAGGAACTTTTCAGCTGAACTGCAGGCAGTGTTTAAACAAGCACGGAAACAAATAAAAAATAAAAGTATCTGCAGTATCTGAAATATCTACAGTATGGAGCCTCAATTAGTTTTTTCCAGTATTGATAATATCTGAAGATGCCTGGAAACATGTTGAACATGTTGATCCAGGGATTTAAATTTTTTGTCAAACAAATCGCTGTAAAAAATCTAGAAAGAATAAACAAAAATAATAAAAAACTGTCGTTTTGTCTGATCCCTGTTGTTCAGAATTCATTCATATTTATAGAAATATTGATAACACCTTGAGATGCATGGAAAAAAAGATGATTTCAAGTGTTTTGAATTTGTTGGTGTGTTTGAAATTAATGATGCCTTAAAAAGATAAAAATAAAAATAAAATGACACCAGAATCTGCTCATTTTCAACTTTTTAATTGTTCTTGAAAGCCGATTTTCATTTTATTTCTTTACTTTATATATTAACCAGCTAGCAAAATTAAAGTAAAATATAAAGTATTAATATACATTACAGTAAAAAAAGTTTTAAAAAATATTAGAATTAAAAATATATTTTTTAATTAAACTGTATTTACATTATTATTTTCCAGGTATTTTCTGTAATTTAAAAGAAAAAAAATATGTATATTAGGGATTTAAACTGTTATTTTACAGATTTTTTTACAGGTACCATTTAATAAAATCATGAAAAAAAATACTTACTTATATATACATATATATATATTCCTTTTAATATATATATATATATATATAAAAGGAAAGCTACCTTAAAAAATTTAAATAAAACATATAAGACAAATTAAAAATATTAATATCTATAGTGTGTAGAGCCACCATTTTTTTTTCAAGTATTAATAACAACTACAGATGCTTGGAAAAATGTGGATTTTAATTATTTTGAATTTGCTGGTGTGTTTGAAAGGAATTATACTATTATAAAAATAAAAATAAAATGGCACCAGAAACAGTAAAAACAAACAGAATCTCCTCATTTTCAACTTTCTAATTGTTCTTTGAAGCCGATTTTCATTTCAACTCTGAATTATTACGACTCGAAATATTTTTAAAAAGATGCAGGCTCATGTTTTACTTAATGTGAATAAATACAAACATCTATAAGAGGAATATATTTAAACCATTGTCATATAAACAGACATCAAATATCTATAAGAGGAATATATTTAAATTATTGTCTATATGACACTAAATAGGTGCAAAAATGATACGAAAAGATGCAAAAATAACACTAAAAAAATGCAAAAATAACACTAAAGATGTAAAAATGACACTAAAAGATGCAAAAATGACATGAAAAGATGCAAAAATGACACTAAAAGAAAAAGAAGACACAAAAATGACACAAAAATACGCAAAAATGTGTCTAAACAGTGAAAAATGACACTAAAACATGCAAAAATGACACGAAGAGATGCAAAAACGACAATGAAAAATGCAAAAATAACACTAAAGATGCAAAAATGTCTCTAAAAGATGCAAAACTGACACTAATGACGACTTGAAATATTTAAAAAATCATGCAGGCTCATGTTTAACTTATTGTCATATAAACACACATCCATAAGAGGAACATATGCAAATTATTGTTAATATAAGCATCTATAAGAGGAATCATTATAACTTATTATTTATATAAACATCTATAAGAGGAACATATTGAACTTATTGTTTATATAAACATCTATAAGAGGAATCATTATAACTTATTATTTATATAAACATCTATAAGAGGAACATATTGAACTTATTGTTTATATAAACATCTATAAGAGGAATCATTATAACTTATTATTTATATCAACATCTATAAGAGGAACATATTGAACTTATTGTTTATATAAACATCTATAAGAGGAATGTATGTAACTTATTATTTATATAAACATCTATAAGAGAAACATATTGAACTTATTGTTTATATAAACATCTATAAGAGGAATGTATGTAACTTATTGTTTATATAAGCATCTATAAGAGGAACATATTGAACTTATTGTTTATATAAGCATCTATAAGAGGAATGTATGTAACTTATTGTTTATATAAGCATCTATAAGAGGAACATATTGAACTTATTGTTTATATAAACATCTATAAGAGGAATGTATGTAACTTATTATTTATATAAACATCTATAAGAGAAACATATTGAACTTATTGTTTATATAAGCATCTATAAGAGGAATGTATGTAACTTATTGTTTATATAAGCATCTATAAGAGGAATGTATGTAACTTATTGTTTATATAAGCATCTATAAGAGGAACATATTGAACTTATTGTTTATATAAGCATCTATAAGAGGAATGTATGTAACTTATTGTTTATATAAACATCTATAAGAGGAATGTATGTAACTTATTGTTTATATAAGCATCTATAAGAGGAATGTATGTAACTTATTGTTTATATAAACATCTATAAGAGGAATGTATGTAACTTATTGTTTATATAAGCATCTATAAGAGGAATGTATGTAACTTATTGTTTATATAAACATCTATAAGAGGAATGTATGTAACTTATTGTTTATATAAACATCTATAAGAGGAATGTATGTAACTTATTGTTTATATAAACATCTATAAGAGGAATGTATGTAACTTATTGTTTATATAAACATCTATAAGAGGAATGTATGTAACTTATTGTTTATATAAACATCTATAAGAGGAATGTATGTAACTTATTGTTTATATAAACATCTATAAGAGGAATGTATGTAACTTATTGTTTATATAAACATCTATAAGAGGAACATATTGAACTTATTGTTTATATAAGCATCTATAAGAGGAATGTATGTAACTTATTGTTTATATAAGCATCTATAAGAGGAATGTATGTAACTTATTGTTTATATAAGCATCTATAAGAGGAATGTATGTAACTTATTGTTTATATAAACATCTATAAGAGGAATGTATGTAACTTATTGTTTATATAAACATCTATAAGAGGAATGTATGTAACTTATTGTTTATATAAACATCTATAAGAGGAATGTATGTAACTTATTGTTTATATAAACATCTATAAGAGGAATGTATGTAACTTATTGTTTATATAAACATCTATAAGAGGAATGTATGTAACTTATTGTTTATATAAGCATCTATAAGAGGAATGTATGTAACTTATTGTTTATATAAACATCTATAAGAGGAATGTATGTAACTTATTGTTTATATAAGCATCTATAAGAGGAATGTATGTAACTTGTTGTCATCTTTAGAAGAACCATCTCAGCCTCCAGACTGGTTTCTATTTATAATACTTCTTTAACTCCTCTGCAGCGTTTTTATCTGCAGTTGTGTGATTTTTTTTCTTTAGTAATTATACGGGACCAACCCCCACCACCTATCTCCCCTCTGCACAGCCAGCAGCACCCCTCCTCCAAAAACTAATGAAACGTCTTTCCTCTGGAGGAGGCTGGATAATGGGCAGGGAGCCATCCATGATAATGAAGCGCCTCATTCTCAGGCTTTTTGTTAATTCTTCCCCCACCTCCACCTTCTCTTCATCCCACCGTCATCTTCGTTTCTTTCTGCTTCCTCCGGACCGAGCCGCCGCCCTGCCGCCCCCTCCCTCCCCCTGCCAGGAAGCATCCTGGGTAATTTCCTCTCTTATTGAATTGGGACGGGGGAAGATAAAGGAGTGCTAATGGAGGATGGCAAATCTGCAGCTCCTTCCTCCTCCTGTCTCTGGGGTAAAAGTACAAATGCCCCTCGCTGCCTCTCCGGCCCAGACAAAAGGCGATGACCTTCTTCTTCTTCTTCTTCTTCTTCTGTTTTCTTTCCGTTCAGGATGCTGCTGAGGCTTTCCATGGAGTCGCTGTGAACCCGATGCTCCCTCAGTCCTCTCCTGTTTCTAGAGGTGAGTGACTCACTGCTCCTCTGTTCCTGTCGGCGCTATAATCACCGTCTGATCCTCCTCACACAGAAATGTAGAAACACAGAAATCCACCTTTCAGACCTCCTCTCTGCTCAGAACTTCACCTCCACTCCTCAGGATTTAAAGAAGCTCTGGGCGTCGTGGATGAAGACGAGGCAAAAAACTGCTTTTTATTCAACAGTTGTGGAGGAATCCATCAATTATTTATTTCCAAATATCTGTGCTCTTATAAAAAGGCATGGACATTTACATTTTAAATAATGTCCACATCAAAAATCTATATTTTTTAAAATAGTAATTTATTCTAATACAGCATTCCACTGTAAAATTACACAGAATTTTACTTAAATCAGTAAAAAAAGAATTATTTCACAGATATTCGCATTAATTTAAAAGAAAAATGTGTATATTGTCAAGTTGTTATTTTATATATTTTTAATGCTATTTCTTTTGCATATATATATACATATATACACACACACACATATAGACATATAGATCATAATAACATTTTCTACTCATTAAAGTACATTTTTTATCTTTTTTTTTTAATTTATATTTATATATATATATATATATATATATATATATATATATATATATATATATATATATATATATATATATATATATATATATATATATATACACACATATATATGTGTGTATATATATATATATGTAAATTACAGATCTTATCTACAAAAATATAAAAAATAAATAAATATTATTTAAAACAATATCGATGAAAATCCCAGATAAGAAGGACTGACGTAGACGTTGACAAGACAAATTAATTAATTTATTTCCACATCAAGAACCAGCATTTTAATAATATTTTGTGTTCTTAAAATTTGAGCTTACAAAATTTCATTATTTATTGTATTAAAACCAGCAAACATATTCATTATTTTTATTATAATTTTATAATTTGTCCTCATTTATTAATTTTTAAATGATTTTTTACCTGTTTATTGTTGCCTAAAAACACAAACTGTAAATAATGTCCACATCAAAAATCAAAAAATAGTATTTTCTTCTTTTACAGTCTGACTGAAAGTTGCAGCATTTACTGTATTTAGTTAAAACTACTTATTTTACAAAAACAAAATTATTTAAATTACAAATTTTACAAATATTTGCCATTATTTAATTGGCATTTTGCAGATTTTTTCTTTTTTAAACTATAGATTGCATCTAGTAAAATCAGATAAAAAATATCAATTTACATTACAGTAAAAATGCATTTATTTTTCACGGTTTTTGTGTTTTTTTAAGAAATTAATGTTTCCTTGTTTTTAAAGATAATTTTCAGTAAAATCACATCCAAAATGTTGTTTTATTAAAAAAACAGACTAAAACTATAAATAATGTCCACATCAAATGGTGTTTTGTTAATTTTCAACCTGCTACCTTATGAAAAACACTGTTTACTGTCTTTAAATCAGTTAAAAATGTCATTATTTTTCATTTAATTGTCGTAATGGTTACCATTTTTAAACCTGTTTTTCCAGCAGCATTACTGCAGTTTTTTTTTTTAATATTGTGGATAAAAGTAAGTTGAACAACTGAAAGCAGAGAAGGTTAAAGAACGACGCTCCCTTTAAATGAGACAAACATGCAGAGGAAACATATTTCTTCCTGTATTGGTTTCTCACATGAGGACGATAATGAGGAACATGTCAATATGTCAGCGAGAACCAATTAGAGCTCTGACCGAACAGACCGATACACCGGTGGAGGACAACGGGATCACCGACGACACGACGGAAGAAAAACAACGGCAGAAAAAACAATGGAAGAAGAAACAACAGAAGAGCGTCGAGTATCGAACCCAACGTGTGTTTTCAGGTATGCAGAGTGTCAAACTGGTCGTGTGTTTTTAGATATTCAGAGTATCCAACTGGTCGTGTGTTTTTAGATATTCATAATATCCAACTGGTCGTGTGTTTTTAGATATTCAGAGTATCCAACTGGTCGTGTGTTTTTAGATATTCAGAGTATCCAACTGGTCGTGTGTTTTTAGATATTCATAATATCCAACTGGTCGTGTGTTTTTAGATATTCATAATATCCAACTGGTCGTGTGTTTTTAGATATTCATAATATCCAACTGGTCGTGTGTTTTTAGATATTCATAATATCCAACTGGTCGTGTGTTTTTAGATATTCATAATATCCAACTGGTCGTGTGTTTTTAGATATTCATAATATCCAACTGGTCGTGTGTTTTTAGATATTCATAATATCCAACTGGTCGTGTGTTTTTAGATATTCATAATATCCAACTGGTCGTGTGTTTTTAGATATTCATAATATCCAACTGGTCGTGTGTTTTTAGATATTCATAATATCCAACTGGTCGTGTGTTTTTAGATATTCATAATATCCAACTGGTCGTGTGTTTTTAGATATTCAGAGTATCCAACTGGTCGTGTGTTTTTAGATATTCAGAGTATCCAACTGGTCGTGTGTTTTTAGATATTCAGAGTATCCAACTGGTCGTGTGTTTTTAGATATTCAGAGTATCCAACTGGTCGTGTGTTTTTAGATATTCATAATATCCAACTGGTCGTGTGTTTTTAGATATTCATAATATCCAACTGGTCGTGTGTTTTTAGATATTCATAATATCCAACTGGTCGTGTGTTTTTAGATATTCATAATATCCAACTGGTCGTGTGTTTTTAGATATTCAGAGTATCCAACTGGTCGTGTGTTTTTAGATATTCAGAGTATCCAACTGGTCGTGTGTTTTTAGATATTCAGAGTATCCAACTGGTCGTGTGTTTTTAGATATTCAGAGTATCCAACTGGTCGTGTGTTTTTAGATATTCAGAGTATCCAACTGGTCGTGTGTTTTTAGATATTCATAATATCCAACTGGTCGTGTGTTTTTAGATATTCAGAGTATCCAACTGGTCGTGTGTTTTTAGATATTCATAATATCCAACTGGTCGTGTGTTTTTAGATATTCATAATATCCAACTGGTCGTGTGTTTTTAGATATTCATAATATCCAACTGGTCGTGTGTTTTTAGATATTCATAATATCCAACTGGTCGTGTGTTTTCAGGTATCCAGAGGGCGAGGCAGACAGACGGACAGATATATCGGCATCCCCGGATAAATTGGCACTTGTGCGTCCATCTCTCCTCGGCTAATTAAGTCGACGCTCAGAGGCCCGGCTTAATTGGAACGAGCTGCGTTATCTCTGCACACACACAGCGACACACACACAGCGACACACACACACCGACACACACACTGGGAGTATGACTGACAGCAGAGTGTGAGCTGCTGATAGTCGCAGAGCTGATGTGGGAACAATATGGAAGATCCTAAAACCACAACCCCCGCTGATCTACGTACACCCACACACAAATGACCTATACACAAACCACCAATATACAAACCATCAATACACAAACTACCCATACTACACAAACCACCTGTATACAATAAATCGAGCCACAAACCGTCAATACACAAATCATCAATACACAAACTGTCCATCCACCCACCATAGATCCACCAACCATAGATCCACCAACCATAGATCCACCAACCGTAGATCCACCAACCATAGATCTACAACCGTAGATCCACCCACCGTAGATCCACCAACCATAGATCCACCATCCATAGCACTACAAACCATAGATCCACCAACCATAGATCCACCAACCATAGATCTACCAACCATAGATCCACCAACCATAGATCCACCAACCGTAGATCCACCAACCGTAGATCCACCAACCATAGATCCACTAACCATAGATCTACCAACCGTAGATCCACCCACCATAGATCCACCAACCATAGATCCACCAACCATAGATCTACAAACCATAGATCCACCAACCGTAGATCCACCAACCGTAGATCCACCAACCATAGATCCACCAACCATAGATCTACCAACCGTAGATCCACCCACCATAGATCCACCAACCATAGATCCACCAACCATAGATCTACAAACCATAGATCCACCAACCATAGATCCACCAACCATAGATCTACCAACTGTAGATCCACCAACCATAGATCCACCAACTGTCAATACACAAACCATTGATACACAAACCACCAATATACAAAAAGTCGACCCACAAACTGTTGGTTCACAAATCATCGATCCACCACCTGTTGACACACAATCTGTCGATCAACAAACCATCAATCCACCAACCTATAAACACACAAAATGTTGATACACAAACTGTATACATTTCAAAAATCCCCAAATTAGGAAGGAAGTTGGTTTTGTGAAGTGGATAACAGAAGTTTTCTACCTGTCAAAGATCCTTCTGTCCCATATTTACCCGGCAAGAAATATCCTGATTTTGCAAATCAACTGGCAGGATTGATTTCTAGAAATACTGCATTTCCCAACTAGTCTTTACATCGACACGGTGGATTAGTTAAACAACGGTCCAGAAGAACTGTGTTCATGTTGAGGTGACAGGGTACTGCAGATGAAGGAAACATTGTAAGAAGGAAGAGATGTAACAAAGAGCTGTAGTCAATTAAAGAAAGACTTTGAAATCATATTGGCTCTTCAATGAGCTGATTGGTTCCAGGGAGAAAAAAAATCTGCATTTGATCTGCAGAAGAATTAAAAAGACCAGAGAGTTCTGAGAGTTTCTACCTGCAGCCTTATTATCCAACAGTAATTCTACCTCAACATGAAAAGCTTTGAACCAGTCTGAGACCAGCTGCACAGATTCATCTGATTCCTGAAAATACATCAACCGATGATGCAGCACAAGAACTCTGGAGGAATCAAACACAAGCTGCAGCTAGCTTGTGTTTGATTCCTCCAGAGTTTATAGATAGATTTATAGATAGATGTTTATAGATAATCTACATGCTGGTTGTTGAGTTGTTGATACACAAACTGCTGATTGCAAAGTCTAAACTCCACTTTTTGTTCGTCCATTGGGGTAAAACAATGCAGAAACACCAACACCACCTCCACGGAAATGTACAAAGAACATAAAATCAGTTAGATCAGGTTGGGCCAATCCAAAGTTGTGAAAACATGGGGGTGTTCACAGGTGGTTTGTTCCTCTTGCTGCTAAAAATAATAGATTAATCCAGAATGTGTTGATGTAGAACTTTTCTCCATATGTCAAAACTGCATTTACAGACTCTGTAACCAGTTAGAATTAGATTGGAGACTACGGTTCAGTTTAATGTTAGCACCTCAATATCTGCTATGGGAGGAGGTCGGGGTGGATGGATGGGTCAACAATATGTCAGGATTCATCACAGGAAGTCGATGTTTACGCTGTTGTTTCCTACAAAACAGTCAACATTGGATTCTTTTACAACTGTTTTCTAACATCTATCAGCACTGATTTCTAGGTTTTATCATAGCATGTTGATAAATCAACCAGCAAACGTGGAGACTACAGTTAGCTATAATGTTAGCACCTCAATGTCTACTATGGGAGGAGGTCGGGGTTGATGGACGGGTCAACAGTATGTGAGGATTCACCGCAGGAAGTTGATGTTTGCTCTGTTGTTTCTTTAAAAATGTCAATATTGGATTCTTTTACCCAACAACTGTATTCTAGTCTTTATCCACACTGGTTTCTGATATATATATTGCACATATATTTTCAGTATTCTACATTTTGCTCGTCAGATCTGCAAATTCACTTTCAGTTCATTTGATACTGTTAGTCTATTGTTAATTCTCCTACCTTTGTGTCAATTCTCAGTTAATATTATGTAACTCTTTGGGAACAACACACAAAAAAGAAGCAATAACAAGATGAGAGAACAACCTTAAGGGTAGTTCTAGAGGAAAATTGCAAACAACATATTTTCTCGTTGAATTGAATAGATTTGTTGATATGACGACGCATCTGCAATTTTTCTCCATATCAAAGTTGTGTTTAAAGATTCTCAAACCAATAAAAATTAGGCTGTATCAAAGCATGTTGACCAACCAACCAACAAACCTGGAGACTACGATTCAGTTTAATGGTAGCACCTCCATATCTACTATGGGAGGAGGTCGGGGTGGATGGACGGCTCAACAATATGTGAGGATTCACCACAGGAAGTCAATGTTTGCTCTGTTGTTTCTTAAAAAACAGTCAATATTGGATTCTTTCACCCAACAACTGCTCTTTAAAATGTATCTGCACTAAATTCTAATGAATATATCGCACATATATTCTCAATATTCTGTATTTTACTTGTCAGATCTGCAGATTTGCTAGTAATTAACTCAATACTCCCAGTCTATTGTTGATCATTTAACCAATTTATCAATTTTGAGTTAATTTTCTGCCACTATTTGGGAAGGAACACACAAAAAAGAAGCAATAACAAGATGAGAGAACAACCTTAAGGGTAGTTCTAGAGGAAAATTGCAAACAACATATTTTCTCGTTGAATTGAATAGATTTGTTGATATGACGACGCATCTGCAATTTTTCTCCATATCAAAGTTGTGTTTAAAGATTCTCAAACCAATAAAAATTAGGCTGTATCAAAGCATGTTGACCAACCAACCAACAAACCTGGAGACTACGATTCAGTTTAATGGTAGCACCTCCATATCTACTATGGGAGGAGGTCGGGGTGGATGGACGGCTCAACAATATGTGAGGATTCACCACAGGAAGTCAATGTTTGCTCTGTTGTTTCTTAAAAAACAGTCAATATTGGATTCTTTCACCCAACAACTGCTCTTTAAAATGTATCTGCACTAAATTCTAATGAATATATCGCACATATATTCTCAATATTCTGTATTTTACTTGTCAGATCTGCAGATTTGCTAGTAATTAACTCAATACTCCCAGTCTATTGTTGATCATTTAACCAATTTATCAATTTTGAGTTAATTTTCTGCCACTATTTGGGAAAGAACACACAAAAAAGAAGCAACAAGATGAGAAAACAGCCATAAGTGGAGTATTTTCCCATTTAATTCAGATTTGTTGATGTGAGGACGCATCTCGATTTCTGATTTTCTTCAGATCGTCCCTTCTATTTCTGCAGTAACATACCATTATATTCATGTTAAAACCAGAAGAAATCAATTTAATTCTAAACTGTTCCAATGATCTTTTGCTGTCTTTCCACACCATTTTACATTGAATGTTTTTGGAGTTTTTTGCTGCTGATTGGGGAAAATATACACATTTTCTCAACTAAATGTGTGATTAATTGATCTACCTTGAAGCTAACTGATAATGAGCGACTCGTACTTTGACTGACTTGCATCACGATGAGCTCATTTTGATTCCACATGTATCAGGAACCTTTCTGTTCTTGAAAAACGAGAATAAAACCTCAGGTTTCTGAGATGATCCTTTCATGTCTTGTAAAAATAACTCTGTCTGGCACGTTTAAATGGTTTTGGTGACTAAAAAAAATGATACTTCTTCTCATTACAGTGTTTTAATTGCAAGTGCAGAGCGAGGCGTGGGAGTTTTGTTCCTACCGAGGCATTAGCGGCTTCATTCCTGTTTCCTCCTACACTCAAACCTGTCGCAAACAATTCTGGAGTGAACAAAACAAGCGGGTGGAAGATTTACTTCAAGGATCGACTCTTGACAAGATTCTGGTGGTCGAAGAAACAAGCTTCAGGCAGTTTGTAGTTTTTGGCATGCAGCCCCGGATGCGACCGGCTCACGTACCTTGTTGCTGCTCATGCACTGCAGCTTCATCTGCTTCATGTAGGTGGTGGTCAGCGGCATGTTGTAGTCGATCGCCTCCGACACCAGGGAGCTCGGCCGGTCGTTCTCTGGAGATGAGACAGAAGATGGTGTCCACATTGTTAAATCAACTAAAGGTTATTTATGTGGAAATACACAAAGAGCAACAACTTAAAGCAGAGGAATAAGTGGCTTCACAACCGTTTCCCCTTTGACTGCTTTTTAACCCTGAATCATACTCAGTATAATTTGGCTTTCTGTACAAGAATTTACCAAAACAGACTCTTAAAAGTCAAAGTGAAAGCAGATTTCTACAAAGTAGTGTGAATTAATTCAGAATATTAACGGTAAAAGAGGTGATTGCCAGTCAGTATTTAGTCAATGAACCTTTAGTTGCTGCTAAATCATCCTGTGTTGGTTTTAAGCATCCTGAACATCTGGACGCTGCAGTTTTACCTCATTCTTCTCTAGAAAACTGTTCAAACTCTCTCAGGGATCCTGAGTCAGTAGAACTTTTCAGGTCCGGACACTAATCCTCAGTTGGATTGAGGTCTGGACTTTGATTCGGCCTCTAGAACTTCCACCTTATTGTCTTCAAACCATTTCTGAGGATCTTTGGCTGATGGAAAACAGATCTCCTCCAAGTCTCAGTTCTCTTCAGACTGCATCAGGTTGTCCTCCAGGATTTCATTTACCCTCTACCTTTACAAACCTTCCAGGACCTGCTGCTGAGGAACATCATGATGCTGCCACCACCGTGCTTCACATCATGATGTTGCCACCACCATGCTTCACATCATGATGCTGCCACCACCGTGCTTCACATCATGATGCTGCCACCACCATGCTTCACATCATGATGCTGCCACCACCGTGCTTCACATCATGCTGTTGCCACCACCGTGCTTCACATCATGATGCTGCCACCACCGTGCTTCACATCATGATGCTACCACCACCGTGCTTCACATCATGATGCTGCCACCACCGTGCTTCACATCATGATGCTGCCACCACCATGCTTCACATCATGATGCTGCCACCACCATGCTTCACATCATGATGCTGCCACCACCGTGCTTCACATCATGATGCTGCCACCACCATGCTTCACATCATGATGCTGCCACCACCGTGCTTCACATCATGATGTTGCCACCACCATGCTTCACATCATGATGCTGCCACCACCGTGCTTCACATCATGATGCTGCCACCACCATGCTTCACATCATGATGCTGCCACCACCGTGCTTCACATCATGCTGTTGCCACCACCGTGCTTCACATCATGATGCTGCCACCACCGTGCTTCACATCATGATGCTGCCACCACCATGCTTCACATCATGATGCTGCCACCACCATGCTTCACATCATGATGCTGCCACCACCGTGCTTCACATCATGATGTTGCCACCACCTTGCCAAACATATCATCTAGTCCGATGGTCAAAAAGCTCCATCCTGGTCTCCTCAGACCAAAGAACCTTCTTCCAGGTGTCTTCAGAGTCTCCACATGTCTTCTGGTGAACTCTAGTCCAGACTTAATTTGAGCTTTTTCCATCAGAGTCTGTCTCTTTGTCTCCATAAAGCTTTGACTGGTGAAGAACAGACAACAGTTGTTGGATGAACAGTCTCTCCAGTGGAGTCATAGGAGTCTTGGTGGCCTCCCTCACTAGTCTCTCAGTTCTTGAGGACGTTCTGCTCTAGTCAGATTTATTCATGTTCCATCTTCCCTCAATTTCTTAATGATGGATTTAACTGGACTCAGAGATCTTCAGGAACTTGGAAATGTTCTTGTATCGTTCAGACTGATGCTTTTAACAACCTTTTCAGTTTCTTGGAGTGTTCTTTCTTTAGTCATTAAGATGTCTTCATGTCCAACAGCACTGATTCAGCTGCATTACTTAAAGTCTGTTTTCACTTTGACATGAAAGAGTCTTTTTTGGTAAATTCTCATCAAAAACAAAGAAACAATCAAACAACAACATGAATTAATTTGACATGATTCAAGGAGGTACTACAGAATATGTTTTACAGGCACTGCATCTGCAAATAAGTCTAAACATGCTTGACAAGCAAGAAAGAGACAGTTCATGAATTTTACTCATTTTTCTGACAATATTTCAGTCTTAGTGCCTTGTTTAGGAATAATTTCAGCACACAAACAGCATTAAAAGCCAAATAAATTGTGTTTTACAAGGTAAAGTTCTGCTGGAAACCTTGAGTCCTACATTCATGTGGATGTTACTTTGACATTTATCATAAAATCCAAGTCTCTTTCTGCTTATCTTTCCATCATCATGTAGTGAATTGTAGCTTTTTAAAACCTCCCTTTCCATTTTTATCTTTTGCATGTCCCTCAGCATGTTTTTATTCCTGCTCTGTCAGAGAGATGACACTAGAGGATGCTCTGGAGCTGAATTACACTCTAAATTAAAAGCTCTGTCCAATACTAAACCATTAACGGCAGAAATAAAAACATCTCCTCCATCTCCGTCCACACCTTCTCCTCCTTTTATCTCCTGACCTGAAGGACAAGGCTAACGTCTGGAACGTCCACAGAACATACACGGATCAATACGGCTTCAGTGAATACACTGGACCGTCATCAGTGATCGGTGATTGATAGTCTGGATGGAGAGAGATGATTCTCCAGAGAGGCAGCGAGAGACGACTGACGGAGCAGCGAAGACATTTTATCTTTAGAAAAATACTAGAACCAAATTCAGATTATTATAAAATTATCCAGTGGGTGACTTAAGGGTTCATTTTTATTGGAAAAGCTTTAAATTATCACAATATATTTAAAATTTACTGAGATTCTGCTCAGAGAGATACTAAAAGTGCACTGTAAAAAAAATAATTACACACAGTAAAATATCAATAGATTTTTTTTTAATTTCTTGGGATGATTTCAATACATTAAAACTACATAATTTTGTAAAAGTAGAGAGTTTTGATGTGGGTGTCTTATTTTATTTGATTAATCATTATCTGTAATTAAACAAAACAGAAAATCTGCAAAAATAACAATAAAAATATGCAATTTACTAGATTTAAATCTTTAGTATACATAATTTTTCTTTCAAAGAACAAGAAATGTCTGTAAATTACCATTTAATTTATCTATAACTTAACAAAACTGTTAAAATATGTAAAACAACATTGGAAAATATGCAATTTACCAGATTTAAATCCTAAGTACACATATTTTTTTTCTTTCAAGTAACAGGAAATATCTGTGATATTACCATTTTTAGCTGATTTAAATACAATAAAATTGTTTCTTTTCATTAGATATTATCCATTACTTAAAAAACAGGAAAAATCTGCAAAATAACAATAAAAAATATACAACTGACCAGATTTAAATCCTTAGTTTACATATTTTTTTTTCAAATAAAAGGAAATTTCAGTGAAACAGATTTTTTTTATTGTTTTAGGCTGATTTGAATACAGTAAAACGATATAATTTTGTGGTCACATAAAAAAACACAGATTTCTTTTATGTGGGTGCTATGTTTTTTTACTTTATTTGACTAATTATTATCTGTAATTTAACAAAACAGGGAAAATCTGTAAAATAATACATTAAAAAATATTTTAAAATATCATCTTACTATACATTTTTTCAAATGTTTAAAAAATTTAATTTTAAGTAAGAACAAATTAACCATTTGAAAAAAATAAATACATTTTTATTGTGGGAATTTTGTGTTTTATTTCACTAATTATTATCATTGATAATTTTAACAAATCTTAGTAGTTTTAAAGATTCTAAAGTTAAAAGGAGTAAAAAAAAAACAGAAGCTAAACATGGAGTTTAAAATGATCTGTGCTGCTTTTCAAAAACTGTTTTTATTTTTGCACAATATTTTAATTATTGAGTCTTTGTTTTGTTTTAAACGTGAACAAAAACCTTTAAATCCTGGAACTGAGTCACACTATGCAGTAAGTGAATGACTTTTCCAGACATTTTCCACATTTAGACACTAACTGTGGCTCAGCTGCTTTTAGATTCTCTGGAATTATAATCAAATTAATGAACAACCGACATCCAGTTATTGCTCTTTATGATTCTAAAGCACCTGAGGTTCTTTATCATAACATGTAATGTTAATTTTGTTTTAAACTAAATACATAACAGAAACCTGCCTCCACACACACACACACACACACACACACACACACACACACACACACACACACACACCTACACACGCTCTGGTCCTGCTGCTGGTGTCAATTAAACTGGTCCTCGGTTGTCGCTGATTAATTGCATTTAATAATTCACAGCTGAACTTTAGTGGGAGTCACTTCAGCATAGCGATAAAGGGGACGAGGTCGTGTGTGTGTGTGTGTGTGTGTGTGTGTGTGTGTGTTTTCAGGCCGAACCCCTGCAGGGTGTGAAGGCAATTAGCTGCTCTCCGAGTGGCATCCAGTGACGACAAAACACACTGTTGTCTTTACTGTGTACGGGTGTGTGTGTGTGTGTGTGTGTGTGAGAGAGAGAGAGATTGTGTGTGTTTGATATTGTGTGTGTTTATGTGCTTGGCTACAATCACATCTTCTAATTAAATAACTTCCATCATGTCCTGTGGAAGCCTCACATTCACAGTTATTGTTTTGGTTTTAGATTTTTCTAGGACTGGTTTCAGACTGTATGTTGGCCTGGTTCTGGATTTTCTTCTGGTTTGTTTGGTTTTGGTCCTCATTTTGTACTGGTTGTTGAGTGTTTTTAGGACCAGTTTCAGACTGTTTCTAAAACTGGTTTAAGTTTTGGTTTAGGACTGGTTTCAGACTGTGTTCTGACTGGTTCTGAACATTTTTGGACTGGTTTAGGTCTGATTTTGGTCCTGCTTTTAGATCTTTTTAGAACTGGTTTCAGACTGTCTTGGGTGGGTCTTCTTTAACCCCAAGAACACCAAACCTACCATCAAGCATGGAGGTGGTAGTATCATGCTCTGGGGCTTTCTAGAAGAGCTTCTGGACTGTTTTCAGACTGTATGTTGGACTGGGTCTGGATTTTCTTGGGACTGGTTTATGTTTGGTTTCAGTCTTGGTTCTGGTTGAGGATGTGATTTAAGGGTGACTCTGGATCTGGTCCTGGATGAGGACTGGTTTCAGACTGTCTTGGGTGGGTCTTGAGCGGGTCTTGAGCTTTGTTTTAGAAGTAGTTTAGATCTGGTGTTGGTCCCAGTTTTGTACTGGTTGTTGACTTTTTAAGACTGGTTTTGGACTGTTTCAAAAACTAGTTTCAGTTTTGTTTAGGACTGGTTTCAGACTGTATTCTGACTGGTTCTGAACATTCTTTGGACTGGTTTAAGTTTGATTTTGGTCCTGGTTTTAGACCTTTTAAAGATTGGTTTCGGACTGGTTTCAGACTGTCTTAGGTGAGTCTTTTTTAACCCCAAGAACACCAAACCTACTATCCAGCATGGAGGTGGCAGTATCATGCTTGTGGACTGGTTTCAGACTGTATGTTGGACTGGTTTTGGACTTTCTTGAGACTGGTTTATGTTTGGTTTCAGTCTTGGTTCTCCTGGTTTTGGATGTGATTTAAAGTTGGTTTAGGATTTATTTTACTCTGGATCTGGTCCTGGATGAGGACTGGTTTAGGACTGTCTTGAGCGGGTCTTGGACTTTTTGTTATAAGTAGTTTATGTTCGGTTTTAGTCCCGATTTTGTACTGGTTGTTGACTTTTTTAGGACTGGTTTTGGACCGTTTCGAAAATGGGTGTCAGTTCTGGTTTAGGACTGGTTTTCTGGGACAGTGTTGTAGATGCTTTTGAATAAAATGGAGTGATTTGTTCCATCTGCAGAACATCAGACTAGACTTCAATTTGCCCAAATACAAAACCAAAACTTGAGTTATCTCCATTATTACTTAAAGAAGCTTCATGATTTAAAGCCACAAAACTGAAACCTACAATAATTCCTCTGTATGTTTTTAGAGTGTTAATATTGGAAAAACTGCTGTAACAGCACCATGGAGTCTGTGGTTTGTCTTCTAGAAGCTGAACATCAGCAGAAAACCTTTAGATGTTGTGTATTATGTTGATTTTTGAAATGGTTTTTCATTGGACTAAAATAAAACAGTGTTATACTGCGAGCCATGTTATTACTTTATCATAAAATGAACCCAAAAAGCAGTGTTCCTTGAGTATCCTAGACTTCCTTGAGGTTCTCCAAATCTTAGAGTCTTGGAGCTGTGAATGTAAACTTAAAAATATGGGAAAAACACCAAGACATTGACATGTAGTAAAGACTCAGCTGCGTGGGAATCGAACTGGAGACTCATTTTTGATGATTTACCTTCATCAGTCATCTATTTGGTTTCTTTTACTGATAAAACTTCAACTTTTAGTCAAGTTTTTTTTTGCTTTTCAATACCAGTGAACAGACAAATTGCTCTAACTGATCTTGCGAATGTATTTACTGTTCCTTCAAACATGTCCACAGTGGATTTGAAGGCTTTTCTTTCTTTATGAACCCTTTCAGGATACCTTTCTGCATGAATCTGTTTTCTAATGTTCCTCCATCGTTTTCCTCCCCAGTCCTGCCTCCCTCTCTCCCCCGGCTCGCTGGAAAATGAGCTCGTTTCCTGGGCCATTTTCTTTGTTAAAAGCCATTAATTAGGCTAATTGAGGAGAGAGACAGGACACTCCAATGACTCCTCGATTTAATGAGGGGATGAGGAGGAGGAGGAAGATGGGGGAGGGATGGACGGAGGGCATGAGGAAGGGTGGAGGAGGTGGGACAGGAAGCAGAGGGGGATGATGGGAGGCAGAAACACCAGAAGAAGAAGAAGAAGAAGAGCTGGAAGTCAAGATGGTGGGAGGGAATAAAGAAGGACAAGCTGGAGGGGGATGGAAGGATGGGGGAGGGTCTTAGACTCTTTCTAACCCCAAGAACACCAAACCTACTATCAAGCATGGAGGTGGCAGTATCATGCTCTGGGGCTTTCTAGAAGTGCTTCTGGACTGGTTTCAGACTGTATGTTGGACTGGTTCTGGACTTTCTTGGGACTGGTTTATGTTTGGTTTCAGTCTTGATTTTAGATTTTTACTAGATAGAAACCTCTGGCAGAACCAGGCACTGGGAGGGCAGACATCTGCCTCGACTGGTTAGGGTTGGTCGACAGGTTCGATCCACCAACTTTTGTCTTGGAATCGTTTTAGGAGACGATTCCTTGAATTTTATTTCTGTTATCTGGTTTTATGGTCACTAATCTACAAAAAACACCTAAAATCTACAGATTTATCACTTCTCTATTGTACCATTTAGACGCTAGCAGCAGAAAAAAGTCTCCACATTAAAGCAACTCAGCTCCATCTTTGTGTTTCCACTAAACTGGCTGCCGAGTGATGCAGCGTTTCCTGAAGGGAGAAGGAAACATAACGAGGCTAAATATCTAAAAACAACAGCAGGCAGCTCTTGTTTTTTAATTGTCTGCTGGTTCAGAGGCATCGTTCAGCTCATCAACGTGACCGACGGCGGTGGTGGGAGGGACGAACGAACAGGAAAGGAACTTTAAAAACAACATCTGAGTGGGTTTGTGGCAAATGCATTTCTAATTAAATAACAGAAACAGGAGGACAAATCTGGGCAATCTGCATTTTACAGCATCTGGTTAGAACAAATGATGGATTTTCAGCTATTTTTTTAAAGAGACATGAAAAATAAAGAGATTTTTATTAAATATCACAATTTTAGTGCAATAAGTACAGAATATGTAGTGTTTTACAGGATCTAGTTAGAACAAATGATGTATTTTTGGCTCATTTTTAAGAGAGACGTAGGATAAAATGATTTTTCATGAAATATCACAATTTTAGCACAGAATGTTTTATGTTTTACAGCATCTTGTTAGAATAAATTATGCATTTTTGTCATTTTTTAAAATGAAATGTAGAATAAAGTGATTTTTTAATGAAATATCACAATTTTAGTGCTTTTGTTTTGCATTTTACAGGGTCTAGTTGAACAAAATGGTGTATTTTGGCTAATTTTTACAAGAGAAATGTAGAATAAAGTGATTTTTTAATGAAATATCACAATTTTAGTGAATTTTTTTGCATTTTACAGTGTCTAGTTGGAACAAAGATATATTTTTGGCTCACTTAAAGTGAGACATAAAGTAGAACAAACTGAATTAGATGAAATTTCATGATTTAATGGAATGAGTGCAGTTTTTTGCATTTTACAAGATCTAGTTGAAATCAATGGTGTATTTTTTGCTAATTTTTGAAACAGAAATGTCGAATAAAGTGATTTTTTAAAGAAATATCACAATTTTAGTGCAATTTTTTGGCGTTTTACAGAATCTGGTTGGAACAAATGGTGTCTGTTTGGTGACTAATTTTTAAGTGAGACAAGTAAATTAAACTGAATTAGATTAAATATCATGACTTTAGTGCAGAATTTTCTGCATTGTACAGTATCTGGTCAGAACAAATTATGTATTTTTGGCAAATTTTTAAAAAGATGTAGAATAAAGTAATTTTTATGAAATATCTCAATTTTAGTGTAGATTTTTTTGCGTTTTACATGATCTGGTCGGAACAAATGACGTGTTTTTGGTTAATATGAAATGAAACATGTAGAATAAAGATATTTTTCTGACTCATCGTGACTTCAACCTCCGATTTGATTAATTTTCCCGACAGAACAAAGAAGATTATGGCTGTAAATCTGACAGTTCTTTTGGTTTTACAGTTTCTGGATCTGACAAATGGTGCAGTTTTTTTAGAATTTTAAAACAAAACTATCAAGATTTACACTGAAAAATGAAAATGAAGTACCTGCAACTTGAAAAAGAAACTAATCAAACATTCCTGCAAACATACTTTTACTGACTGCTCGTAAATCTGCCTGATTTTTAGTTTTTTTTTTCTTTACAGTCAGATGATGTGATGATTATTTTGCAAGAGGAAGGTTCTTATAAGAAAAAAGAGATGTGAGAAAAAGGATAAATGTAGGAAAAAGGAAAAAACACACCATAGAAAGACAACGAATAAGATGGAGATGACAAAGAAAGGCAGAGGAGGAAGAAAGAAGTCTTATTTTTCAATGCCAGTCTTGAATTTACACGTGAAGCCAAAACATTTGGAAATAAAAGTGGAATTAAAAGCATGAAGACGGAGGAGAATCCAGACTGCAAAGCATTAAAACTCATCGTTAATCTGCTCACATTTGTTTAAAATCTAAACCCGACGCTGACGGAGCTTCATTATGAGGTAGAAATAAAAATTAAAGGCTGAACTCAACATGTGCTGCAACAACAAAGCAAGAACACTAATGAGAAATAAATAATCTGTCATTATTTCTGGTGGCCAATGATAGTAAAAGTATTCAGAGCCATTATTGGAGTGCAAATACCATGACAGCAAAGTAGAAATACTATGAAAAATCCCATTTAATTTGCAGTAAAAGTCCTGGTTTGGTCCCTCTGATTGATAGATTATTAGATTATTAATATGTTTTAATATTATTAAATACTTTTTATCCAGTTTTATGTGCAGGAATAGAAGATAAATCTAAAGAGCCACAGATCTATTGTCAGTTGTCCTCTAGTCTTTGATTTAAATGTTGGATCACTGGAACTTTGACTGAAATGAAAACGTCTGACTCATTTTGGACAATTTTTAGGACATTTTGGACAATTTATGAGTTTCTGAGTTCTTTTGGGCAGTTTTTGAATAATGTTTCGGACATTTTGGATTTTTATTTTATTATTAATGTTTTCAAACAAATCATTTTATTTTGCATGCCTCTTTTAAAACTTTGCCAAAAATACATTATTTGTTCTAACCAGATTTTGTAAAACGTTAAAAATTCAGCACTTAAATTGTGATATTTCAGAAAAATCACTTTTTTCTACATCGCTTTTAAAAATGAGCCAAAAATACATCATTTGCATTAACCAGACCTAGTAAAATGCAAAAAAGTCTGCACTCACTGCATTAAAATCATGAAATTTCATCTGATTTAGTTTATTCTACATGTCTCTTTTAAAAATGAGCCAAAAATACATCATTTTTTTTCTAACTAGATGCTGCAAAATATGAAATACTCTGCGCTCGCTGCACTAAAATCATGGTATTTCTATCCTGGTATTTCTATTGATATCTCATGTAAATAAACAAATAAATTCCACAGCTGGAATTCTGCTTTTTAATAAATAAATAAAGTGAAGTATATGAAGTGACCAGGGCTGATTCCAGACCTGCAGAAACAGTGAACCCTCAGGGAGAAAGTCACCTTTATTACGTGCTTTAATAAAAAGATCCCAGAGTTGATAATAAATGATTTTATTGTGAGTTTTTACCTTTATAGTCCTGGCCAGCGGTGCTGATGTGCATCCTCTTCTGACATTCTCCACAACTCATCAGGAAACGAGTCACCGCCTCTCTGGGCAGGAAGGCGTACGTCTCAGCGATCTGGACACAAACAGTGGATTAAAAAACTGGCTTTAGGACCATTTATTCTGGAATCTGGGACTGTTTTTATCTGCAGAGTTCAGAATTAATTCAATCTGGACATAAATGTCTGCAATTTCCTTTTTATATTTTAAAACCAGAAGATCTTGTAATTTACACTCAACTGCAGTTAGTGTTTTTTATAGTGGCAACAATAAATAAATACAGTAAATTACTGGAAATTTCTAGTTATAGAATTAAACAGTAAACCTCATAATTTACTGCAGAGGCTGGAATTATTTATACAGTAAAAAAAATTGTCTCAATAAACTATGATTGTGAAACTACATGAAAATTTAGCACAATTTCAAATTCCTTGGGTAAATCTTGTGTTCTTTAACTTAAAATTTTTAGCCTATTTATTTATTAAATTATTTATTTATGTTTAAATTAGTTTATTTACATATTTACCGTACTTATTAAATGTATTTACATATTTATTTTAAAAATTTCTTTATTTATTAAATTTTAAACTGATTTATTTATTTATTTAATTTTTTATTTATTAATGGATTTATTGATTAAACATATTTATGTATTTATTGGATTTATTTATATAATTTTTAAATATTTATTTATTTTAGCACTGCATTTTATTTATTTATCATTATTTATTTATTTATGAAATGTTTAAATGTATTTATTTATTTACCTATTTATCTATTAAACTCCTAAATGTATTTATTTATTTACAGATCTATTTATGAAATGTACTTATTTAATTTTTAAACATATTTATTTATTTATTTTTGTTCTGTATTTTATTTATTTATTTATTTATTTAATGTTTCAATGTATTTATTTACATATTAATTATTAAATTCTTAAATTTATTTAATTGTATTTATTTATTTACAAATTTACTAAATTTATTTATTTTAAAACATATTTACTTATTTTGTTTTGTATTCACATTATTTATTATTATTTAATTGTTTACTTATTGTTTCGATGTATTTATTTACTTATTACATTTGTTTATTTATTTATTTATTCATTCAATTTTTAAACAGATTCATTAATTTGCAAAGAGAAGAAATTGTATTTTTGTGCTTTTGATAATAAAATAGAAATTAAAAACTACATCGTGCTGTGAATCACAGTCAAAATGCAGAGAAAAGATGATGAAAGCTTTGACATTATTAAACATAAAACTCCTTAAAGGTGATTAAAAGTTTAGTTTATTGTATCTTTTAAATGTGTTTCTAATTTTAAATCTCGTCACATAAACGTTACGTGACACTGAAAACTCTGTTAAACACATTATATGAAACCACACTTTAGGAAAAGCTGAGTTATTTTTCACTGCTGCTCACATAAAGATGGAAATGAAAGCAAACGCAGATTTTTAGTCTGGAATTGCTTATATTTCCCAGAATGCATTTCAGTAGAAGAAACATACCGAGAGTGAAATAAAGAAGAAAAAAGAGCCTCAATCCTCCGATAAACACAGTTTATCTGCAGCTAAAACGGCTTTATGCTGAAATCAAACACGTTTCTGCTGCAAAAATCAGAACTAAGTGTGCAGAAAGACGCTGGACAGGATGAAGACGTGAGCTCTGAAGGTTTGTGGGTGTATTTTAATATGCAGAAATCAAATATTTATTCTGCAGGAGAGGCACAAAGACACTAAAGATGGGGGTGGATGGAGGTTTGTAGCAGCCAGGAGGAGGAAAAGCAAAAGAAAATGGATATTAAAGCCTTGAGAGGTACTTTTTGTTTCCTGATTCTGCCTTTATTTTAGCTGGATTCACACCAGGAAGTCAGACTGAAGCTAATCTGTGCAAAAATAATGGAAGTGTGCAAGACTGCAAAACGAAAAAACTACAGATCAAGAAAAAAAAATGAGGAAAAAGGCAGAAAAAGCAGATTTAGTGCGTCAACAGAAGCTGCACTTCCACGTTTCCACCAGCAGAGGTCAGTGTCAGCAGCTGAGACGCTTCAGGACCACAGAAAAATGAACTGGGCTCTCAGAAAACCTGCAGATTTATTTCATTATTGTTTAAAATCCTCGTTCGTCTGCAGCAGATTGAGCTCAGGTCTCCACAGGTTTAGCTTTTTTAGATTCGGTGTCCGGGGACTGAATGGATCCGACCAGGATAATGAGACGGAGAGAAAAACGGGAATAAATAATAAAAGAAATACTTTCACACAATGTCAAACTCACTCTGTCTGACCTAGAAAATGATTTAAATTAACCGTCTGGACTCTTCATCGTTGCTTAAAGTCACATATTAAACCCACAATTATTCAGTCATTTATATTCACTCTCTCAGTAATTAGTTAATTGTTTGTATAAAATATTAATTAAAAGGCTGAGATCATCAGACTACTTGATATTTTTCTGACCAAAAGTCTAAAGTTATTAATTTTAACATCACATCTGCAAAAAATAGAAGCAAAATTGGACAAATGTTGACATTTTTGCACAATAAATGACTTAAAACTCATCTCGTACGTAGATTATTATTATTATTATTATTATTATTATTATTATTATTATTATTATTATTATTATTATTATTATTATTATTATTATTATTATTATTATTATTATTTATTATTACAATTCTAATTATTATCATTCATATATTTTTTTATTGCAGGTTTGTTATTATTATTATTATTTTATTTCTTGTTTTTAGTTTTTTTTTCCTTCGAGATTATTTTTAAAAATTTTTAGAAGTTATTGCAGGTTTATTATATTTGTAATTTTTAATTTTAGTTTTTATTATTATTATTTCTTGAAGATTTTTAAGATGTTATTGCAGGTTTTTATTAATATTATTATCATTATTAATTAATCAATGAATTAATGAATTGATTAATTCATTATTATTATTATTTCTTGTAGATGATTTGTCTTTTTCTATAAGTTATTGCAGGTATATTATTATTATTATTATTGCTACTATCATCAGGTTCCTTCTGCTCCATCGTCTCTGATTCACTTGAACCTTTTTTTCTTTTTTCTTTTTTTTTAATCATAATCTAAACATTTAAAACGATATTAGTGAAATTTTGCTTAATATATTTGGTTTTTGCCAGATTTTTCTTTTTTTAAACTGTTTATCAGGTTTTTTCTCATGTTAAAATTAGAGTCTGTTTGAACAACAACATTTTAAAAATGATTAAAGATAAAAACCTGAAGTTTTCTCTCTCATTTCTCATCACGTCACTGATTCAGAATCTGTAATATTGAACAAATAGATTAAACATTTTTCTTTAAAATCATTTCATTCTGCATGTTTCATTTAAATATTTGCAAAAAATAATCAGTTCCCAGTAGAAAGATTCTGTAAAAAACTAAAAAATCGCCGCTCTTCATCACAAATGTGAAAGTCAGAGTGATGCAGCTGCAGCCAGCAGGCGTAGGACAGAAAATTAGGGATGTTTTTGCTCTTTCTGGGTCATTTTTTAACAATTTAATGAGCGGTTATGATCCTGGGAAAGTATTTCTGAGGATGTTTTTTGTCATTTTGTCAAAGCTGTTGGCTGGTTTTCAGGTCCAGAGGGTTAAACCAGTTCATAATCAGCAGATTAATTCATTAAATATTAATCTTCTCTTCCGTTTATTTCTTGAAATCATCGTCTATTAGTTTCTGGTGTGAAACTGAAAGTAGATCAGTGACTGTTAGGAAAACCAAAACCACCGAGACGCTTAAAGAGGAACGAAGCCCCGAAGAAGAGGAAGAGAGACGAGGAGGAGGAGCAACAGACGAGTCAGGGAGAGAAAATACCCCCCAGCGGGGCAAAGGAGGCATCAGACTGAGGCAACAAGGAGGAAAATAAACAATAGAATGACATACTCAGGATTCAAATAAATGAATAAAACTCACAGCTTTGTAGGTTTTCTTCTGGCCGGCGTGCTTCGGAGCTTTTCCAGGGTCGCTGCTGATCTCCACGTGCATGGAGTAGATGATGTGGAAGAAATCCTCCACCACGGCCACTCGCTTCAGGGACGAGTCCACGCCCGAGACGCCGTCCACGCTCTGAGGAGGACGGACAGCAGCCTTTCACTTCTTATGCACCTTTTTGATTCGCCATTTTGACAGAAACTTCAACAGAAAGTCCACAAACAAACTGGAAAAACAGGCGGATCTGCAACTTTCCCACAGTTCATCTGATGACCGTTTCACATGTAAAGTTTTCCAATTTTATTCTCCGTGTCTCATTTAAAAATTTGCACTAAAAGATGCAAAAATTGGTACAAAGACAAAGATGACACTTAAAGAAGCAAAAATGACACTAGAAGATGCAAAAATTATGCTAAAAGATGCAAACATGACACAAAAAGATGCAGAAATGACACTAAAAGAAGTAAATGATACAAAAATGCAAAAATGACACTAAAGGATGCAAATATGACACAAAAAATGAAAATGACACGAAAAGATGCAAAAATGACACTACAAGATGCAAAAAATATGCTAAAAGATGCAAAATTAACACTAAAGATGCAGAAATGACACTAAAAGAAGTAAATATGATACAAAAAATGCAAAAATGACACTAAAAGATGCAAAAATGACACTACAAGATGCAAAAATTATGCAAAAAGATGCAAAATGACACTATAAGATGCAAAAACGATGAAAAAAAAGATGCAAAAATTGCACTAAAATAAGAAAATGACACTAAAGGAGCAAATATGATAATTTAAAAAATGCAACATGACGCTAAAAAGCAAAAATCAAGTGTCACTGAAAGATGCAAAAATGACACTAAAAGAAGGAAAAATGACACAAAAGACGCAAAAATGACACAAATACATTATTTGGTATTCAGACAGAAATTTCAACAGAAAGTCCACAAACAATCTGTAACAACAGATGGATTTCCAACTTTCCCACAGTTCCTGAAACTACTCATCTGATGCACCGTTTCACCTGGAAAGTTTTATTCTATGTGTCTCATTTAAAAAATTCACCAAAATAAATCCTTTGCATTAAACAGATTCTGCAAAAAAAGAAAAAATCCTGCCGTCCTCGATGCAACCAGGAAGCTCTAAACGACTCAGATGAGACTAAAAGTCACGTGACAAGAATTCAGAAAACATTCAGCTGAACTGCAGGTTGAGTTTCCTCAGAGCAGACAGGAAGCAACAACATGAACATCTGCAGCAGGTAGAGATGCTGTTTAGTTCAGTTTATGGGGAACAGATGTAGAGTCTGGGACTGGGAGGACTGGGAATATGGGGAGTATTGGGAGGACTGGGAGTACTGGGAGGACTGGAAGGACTGGGAGTACTGGGAGGACTGGGAGGACTGGGAATATGGGGAGGACTGGGAGTACTGGGAGTACTGGGAGGACTGGGAGTACTGGGAGTACTGGGAGGACTGGGAGGACTGGAAGGACTGGGAGTACTGGAGGACTGGGAGGACTGGAAGGACTGGGAGTACTGGGAGGACTGCAAGGACTGGGAGTACTGGGAGGACTGGGAGGACTGGGAGGACTGGGAGTACTGGGAGGACTGGGAGTACTGGGAGGACTGGGAGGACTGGGAATATGGGGAGTACTGGGAGTACTGGAGTACTGGGAGGACTGGGAGTACTGGGAGGACTGGGAGGACTGGGAGTACTGGGAGGACTGGGAGGACTGGGAGGACTGGGAGTACTGGGAGGACTGGGAGGACTGGGAGTACTGGGAGGACTGGGAGTACTGGGAGGACTGGAAGGACTGGGAATATGGGGAGGACTGGGAGGACTGGGAGGACTGGGAGGACTGGGAGGACTGGAGGACTGGGAGGACTGGAAGGACTGACTGGGAGGACTGGGAGGACTGGGAGGACTGGAAGGACTGACTGGGGACTGGGAGGACTGGGAGGACTGGAAGGACTGGGAGTACTGGAGGAATGGAAGGACTGGGAGTACTGGGGGACTGGGAGGACTGGGAGGACTGGGAGTACTGGGAGGACTGGGAGTACTGGGAGGACTGGGAGGACTGGGAATATGGGGAGTACTGGGAGTACTGGGAGTACTGGAGGACTGGGAGTACTGGGAGGACTGGAGGACTGGAAGGACTGGGAGGACTGGAAGGACTGACTGGGAGGACTGGGAGGACTGGGAATATGGGAAGTACTGGGAGGACTGGGAGGACTGGGAGTACTGGGAGGACTGGGACTGGGAGTACTGGAGGGGAGGAGGACTGGGAGGACTGGGAGTACTGGGAGGACTGGGAGTACTGGGAGGACTGGGAGGACTGGGAGTACTGGGAGGACTGGGAGGACTGGAGTACTGGAGGACTGGGAGTACTGGGAGGACTGGGAGGACTGGGAGTACTGGGAGGACTGGGAGGACTGGAAGGACTGGGAGGACTGGGAGAGGGAGGACTGGGAGTACTGGGAGGACTGGGAGGACTGGGAGGACTGGGAGGACTGGAAAGACTGGGAGGACTGGGAGGACTGGGAGGACTGGGAATATGGGGAGTACTGGAGGACTGGAAGGACTGGGAGGACTGGAAGGACTGGGAGGACTGGGAGGACTGGGAGTAATGGGAGGACTGGGAGGACTGGGAGGACTGGAAGGACTGACTGGGAGGACTGGGAGGACTGGGGACTGGGGGACTGAAGGACTGGAGGACTGGAGGACTGACTGGAGGACTGGGAGGACTGGGGGAGACTGGGAGGACTGGGAGGACTGGAAGGACTGGGAGTACTGGGAGGACTGGGAGTACTGGGAGGACTGGAAGGACTGGGAGTACTGGGAGGACTGGGAGTACTGGGAGGACTGGAGGACTGGGTACGACTGGGAGGACTGGGAATATGGGGAGGACTGGGAGGACTGGGAATATGGGGAGGACTGGGAGGACTGGGAGGACTGGGAGTACTGGGAGGACTGGGAGGACTGGGAGGACTGGGAGGACTGGGAGGACTGGAAGGACTGACTGGGAGGACTGGGAGGACTGGGAGGACTGGGAGGACTGGAAGGACTGGGAGGACTGGAAGGACTGACTGGGAGGACTGGGAGGACTGGGAATATGGGAAGTACTGGGAGGACTGGAGGACTGGAAGGACTGGGAGTACTGGGAGGACTGGGAGTACTGGGAGGACTGGAAGGAGGACTGGGAGTACTGGGAGGACTGGGAGGACTGGAGTACTGGGAGGACTGGGAGGACTGGGAATATGGGGAGGACTGGGAGGACTGGGAATATGGGGAGGACTGGGAGGACTGGGAGGACTGTACTACTGGGAGGACTGGGAGGACTGGGAGGACTGGAGAGACTGGAAGGACTGGGAGGACTGGGAGGACTGGGAGGACGGAGGACTGGGAAGGACTGATGGGAGGACTGGGAGTACTGGGAGGACTGGAAGGACTGGGAGTACTGGGAGGACTGGGAGGACTGGGAATATGGGGAGGACTGGGAGGACTGGGAATATGGGGAGGACTGGGAGGACTGGGAGGACTGGGAGTACTGGGAGGACTGGGAGGACTGGGAGTACTGGGAGGACTGGGAGGACTGGAAGGACTGGGAGGACTGGGAGGACTGGAAGGACTGGGAGGACTGGGAGTACTGGGAGGACTGGGAGGACTGGAAGGACTGGGAGGACTGGGAGGACTGGAAGGACTGGGAGGACTGGAGGACTGGAATATGGGGAGTACTGGGAGGACTGGAGGACTGGGAGTACTGGGAGGACTGGGAGGACTGGGAGTACTGGGAGGACTGGGAGTACTGGGAGGACTGGAAGGACTGGGAGGACTGGGAGGACTGGGAATATGGGGAGTACTGGGAGGGGAAGGACTGGAGGACTGGAGGACTGGGAGGAGAGGACTGGGAGTACTGGGAGGACTGGGAGGACTGGGAGGACTGGGAGGACTGGAAGGACTGACTGGGAGGACTGGGAGGACTGGGAGGACTGGAAGGACTGGGAGTACTGGGAGGAATGGAAGGACTGGGAGTACTGGGAGGACTGGGAGGACTGGGAGGACTGGGAGTACTGGGCAGGACTGGAGTACTGGGAGGACTGGGAGGACTGGGAATATGGGGAGTACTGGGAGTACTGGGAGTACTGGGAGGACTGGGAGTACTGGGAGGACTGGGAGGACTGGGAGTACTGGGAGGACTGGGAGGACTGGGAGGACTGGGAGTACTGGGAGGACTGGGAGTACTGGGAGGACTGGGAGGACTGGGAGTACTGGGAGGACTGGAAGGACTGACTGGGAGGACTGGGAGGACTGGGAGGACTGGAAGGACTGACTGGGAGGACTGGCGAGGACTGGGAGGACTGGAAGGGACTGACTGGAGGACTGGGAGGACTGGAAGGACTGGGAGGACTGGGAGGACTGGAAGGACTGGGAGTACTGGGAGGACTGGAAGGACTGGGAGTACTGGGAGGACTGGGAGGACTGGGAGTACTGGGAGGACTGGAAGGACTGACTGGGAGGACTGGGAGGACTGGGAGGACTGGAGTACTGGGAGGACTGGGAGGACTGGGAGGACTGGAAGGACTGACTGGGAGGACTGGGAGGACTGGGAGGACTGGGAGGACTGGAAGGACTGACTGGAGGACTGGGAGGACTGGAAGGACTGACTGGGAGGACTGGGAGGACTGGGAGGACTGGGAATATGGGAAGTACTGGGAGGACTGGAGGACTGGAAGGACTGGGAGTACTGGGAGGACTGGGAGTACTGGGAGTACTGGGAGGACTGGGAGGACTGGAAGGACTGGAGTACTGGGAGGACTGGGAGGACTGGAAGGACTGGGAGTACTGGGAGGACTGCAAGGACTGGGAGTACTGGGAGGACTGGGAGGACTGGGAGGACTGGGAGTACTGGGAGGACTGGGAGTACTGGGAGGACTGGGAGGACTGGGAATATGGGAGTACTGGGAGTACTGGGAGTACTGGGAGGACTGGGAGTACTGGGAGGACTGGGAGGACTGGGAGTACTGGGAGGACTGGGGGACTGGGAGGACTGGGAGGACTGGGAGTACTGGGAGGACTGGGAGTACTGGGAGGACTGGAAGGACTGGGAATATGGGGAGGACTGGGAGGACTGGGAGGACTGGGAGGACTGGGAGGACTGGAAGGACTGACTGGGAGGACTGGGAGGACTGGGAGGACTGGAAGGACTGACTGGGAGGAGGGGGACTGGAAGGACTGGGAGTACTGGGAGGAATGGAAGGACTGGGAGTACTGGGAGGACTGGGAGGACTGGGAGGACTGGGAGTACTGGGAGGACTGGGAGTACTGGGAGGACTGGGAGGACTGGGAATATGGGAGTACTGGGAGTACTGGGAGTACTGGGAGGACTGGGAGTACTGGGAGGACTGGGAGTACTGGGAGGACTGGGAATATGGGGAGGACTGGGAGGACTGGGAGTACTGGGAGGACTGACTGGGAGTACTGAGGACTGGAGGACTGGAGGACTGGGGTACTGGGAGGACTGACTGGGAGGACTGGGAAGGACTGGAGGACTGGGAGGACTGGGAGGACTGGGAGGACTCCTGCCAGCAGCTCTGGAAACAAAGAACTGGGTCTCTGGAGGTTTAATTTAGAGGAAGGAGGAAGATGGAAGGAAGGGGCGGAGCTACCTGATCAGAGCCAACAGGTGAACAACACACCTTGAGACTGCAGACTACCTGTGTGTGTTATACACTTGTCTATGTGTGTGTAGATAATAATAAAGTAGCTGTTCAGGACACCTCCTCCTGAACCATCACCTCCCTCAGCTCTCTCCTCCGTCTGGGGTGCAGGTAATAAGCGTTGCTATGGCAACCGGCTGCAGCTTATCACAGAGGGATGTTTCTAATGTTTCCCCTCCACCCACCACCACCCACCACCACCCTCGATGCCATTACTAGCGCTGGGCAGAGAGGAGGAGGAGGAAGGATGAAAGCAGGACTGTGATTGGCTGCAGCAGACAAAGGAGGAAACAGGAGGAGGACGATGTTTTCTGTCACTCAGAGATTTGTTTTAATTTTTTTATCATAAACTAATATTTTTTTTATAAATTTGTATCTGTGAAACTTTCTGATATTTTCAGAGATAATTATTTTTTAAATTATTTAAAATTAGCGTCCTTTCTTATATATTCTCTCAATTGATTATTTTATTGTGTAAAAAATTATTTTATTATTCTAAATTACAAAAGGTAAAAAATGACCAAGGTGATCCTCAAAACTGCTTGTTTTCTTTGACAATCACAGAATCCCAAAACCAGAAGCTGCACCAGTCAGATGTTGACATTTTTTAACAATAAATAGCTTAAAGTTGAATCGTTTTTTGAATTTTTCACATTTATACTTAATTTTTATTGGAAATGATGGTATATTATCTGAGGTTATTGCAGGATTATAGGATTATTATAAGCTTTTTCTAGGATCATTATAGATTTTTATAGAATTATTAGAGATTATTATAGAACTATTATAGATTATTGTCATCAGGAACCTTCTGCTCTGTCAGTTCTGATCTGCTTTAAAGTTTTTCATCATTAACTCTGGATATATGAGATACTTTCTGTAATTTAACAAAACATCTGTAAAGGAACAGTTAAAAAATATATTCACCTGTTTTTTCTCAATTAACAGCAACTATATATAATGTATATATATTTCGCCTGTTTTTATGGGGGGTTTTTTGTTACAAAAATACGTATTTTTGATGTGGACAGGGAAAATCTGTAAAGTAACAGGCTGAAAATGTGTATTTCTTACAGTGTGGAGGACATTAATACTTAATACCCAGATGTGTTGGAATGATGTGAAATGAATTTGTTATCATTTCTATATTTTCTACCTTCATATAAATAATGTGTTTGTGATATTCTGAGAGGAAAACACAATGAACAACACGTCTGAGGGTTTCTTTTTGTTCTGGCTGCGACACCAACCCTCCACCGTGATCGTGTTTCCATGTCTCCATGTTTCCTGAGTCTGATGTGTGTTTACAGCCGGTCGCTGCCCTTTGCATCGGTTTGGCACATCAGGGCCACCGTACAACAGCTGCAGGACAGACACACAAACACACAACAAACACACAACGAGCCGAGAGGACATGTTTGTCCTCCACTGTCTGCCGACGCAACTACACAACCCTGACACGGGACACAACGTGACACAAAACCAGCATCAGCACGGCAGAAAACCCACCGACTCCCTGGACATTTACAGGAAATAATAGAGAATAAAACGCCAAAATAACACAGAATAAACCCCAGAAAACTATAGAATAAAACACCAAATATTACAGAATAAAACCCTGAAAAATATAGAATAAAACACTAAATATTAAAGAATAAAACCCTGAAAAATATAGAATAAAACACTAAATATTACAGAATAAAACCCTGAAAAATATAGAATAAAGCACTAAATATTAAAGAATAAAACCATGAAAATATAGAATAAAACACTAAATATTACAGAATAAACCCCAGAAAAATATAGAATAAAATACTAAATATTACAGAATAAAACCCTGAAAAATATAGAATAAAACACTAAATATTACAGAATAAACCCCAGAAAAATATAGAATAAAACACTAAATAATACAAAATAAAACCCTGAAAAATATAGAATAAAACACTAAATATTATGGAATAAAACCTTGAAAATATATAGAATAAAACACTAAATATTAAAGAATAAAACCCTGAAAAATATAGAATAAAACACTAAATATTAAAGAATAAAACCATGAAAAATATAGAATAAAACACTAAATATTAAAGAATAAAACCCTGAAAATATAGAATAAAACACTAAATATTACAGAATAAACCCCAGAAAAATATAGAATAAAACACTAAATACTACAGAACAAACTCCAGAAAAATATAGAATAAAACACTAAATATTACAGAATAAAACCCTGAAAAATATAGAATAAAACACTAAATATTAAAGAATAAAACCTGAAAAATATAGAATAAAACACTAAATATTAAAGAATAAAACCATGAAAATATAGAACAAAACACTAAATAATACGGAATAAAAAAATAAATAATATGAAATAAAACACAAAAAAAAACGTAATAAGGCACAAAATAAAAGGGATTAAAACTCAATTCTTGCTCACAGACTTTTACAGATTTTCATCTATTATTTTTTTATTTACTTGTTTATTTTTTACAATATAGGTTAATTAAAAAGTTCCTATTATCATCATGACTCAGAATAACCTTTAATGCAGCATTTTCATATTAATATTTATCATCTGGTCTCCATAAAATGACTTAAATAAATGAATGTCCTCACAGCAAAAGGAATTCCAACACACACACAAATGTATAAATTAATAGTCCAGGTAGAGAAAAAACACACACATTCAGCTACACAAACACACATTCAGCTACACAAACACAGAAACACACAACGTGACACAGTTTGGATCCTGCAGCTTTTAAGCCTCATCAGCAGCTCAGAGCAGATTCACATGACAGCATGAACACACCCTGGAAGTAGGTCCCTGAAGGCACCACAGACACAACAACAACACAACAACAACACAACAGCATGAACACACCCTGGAGTAGGTCCCTGAAGGCACCACGGACACAACAACAACACAAAAACAACACAACAGCATGAACACACCCTGGAAGTAGGTCCCTGAAGGCACCACAGACACAACAACAACAACAAAACAACACAACAGCATGAACACACCCTGGAAGTAGTCCCTGAAGGCACCACAGACACAACAACAACACAACAGGCATGAACACACCCTGGAAGTAGGTCCCTGAAGGCACCACAGACACAACAACAACACAACAACAACACAACAGCATGAACACACCCTGGAGGTAGGTCCCTGAAGGCACCACGGACACAACAACAACCAAAAACAACACAACAGCATGAACACACCCTGGAAGTAGGTCCCTGAAGGCACCACAGACACAAACAACAACACAAAAACAACACAACAGCATGAACACACCCTGGAAGTAGGTCCCTGAAGGCACCACGGACACAAACAACAACACAAAAACAACACAACAGCATGAACACACCCTGGAAGTAGGTCCCTGAAGGCACCACGGACACAACAACACAACAACAACACAACAGCATGAACACACCTGGGAAGTAGGTCCCTGAAGCACCACGGACACAACAACAACACAACAACAACACAACAGCATGAACACACCCTGGAAGTAGGTCCCTGAAGGCACCACGGACACAACAACAACACAACAACACAACAGATGCACAACAAACACAAAGCAGCCGACAGCAGTGAAACACAACAGACAACAGCATGAACACAGACTGGGATGTGGGGACCTGAAGCACCACGGACACAACAATAGCACAACAACAAACAACAAACACACTGCAGCCTGAACACAACAGACACACAACAACACAACCCAGCAGAAGGGTCAAAGTCAGGGAGAGGAGAGAGGGAGGAGGTGTCGGTCTGCAGTAAACGCACACACACTAGCACACACAGTAAACACACACAGTAAACAAACATACAGTAACACACAGTAACACACAGTAACACACAGTGGTGTGTGTCCGTCTGCAGCCGCTGCAGATCCTCGTCCACTAAAACTATTTCTGTCTCTTTTCTCTCTGTCTCTGGGGTCCAACTTATTAAATATCTTTGGGTTTCTTCATGACCCACTTTTAGCTCTTGTACCACAAACTTAAACACAATTTAAACACAACTTAAACACAGTGTAATGTTTCCTCGTCACCATGTCCCTCGTTTTATTTCTAAATGTCAACCAGAATGTTTTTTTTTGTTTTTAATGGTGAAAACTTTCATTCTAAATTAGCTGAGTTAATCTCTAAATATTAAAAAATAAACAATGAATATAAAATAATGCTGTAGGAATTTAACTAGATCACATTACTACACATTGCATTTGTTAAATTTATACATAGGTTTGTAAATTTGTCACCTTTGTAGGTTTTTAGTCCCGAATATAAATTACTTTGGTAAAATCACACCATAAATAACTCCACACACAGCTGAAAATAAATTCATTGTATTTAACTGCAATTTTCTAAAAATAATTTCCTGTTATTTGAAAGATTTTTACAGTTTTGTTAAATGACATTTAATAACTAGTACAATAACTGAAATCTTGTATTTTTGCATGTTTACCGTCCAAACTATTATTTATTTATGAAATAAATAAATAAATACTAAAAGAGTGTTTTGACTGGATTTAACTACAATAAAAAATAACTGTATGCAGAAACTAGAGTCTGTAAAAAGACTGTAAACATTTATCATATTTTAGTGTCATTTTTGCATCTTTTTGTGTAATATTTGCATCTTTTTGTGTCACTTTTACATCTTTTAGTGATATTGTTGCATCATTGTGTCACTTTTGCATCTTTCAGTTACATTTTTTTCATCTTTCAGTGACATTTTTGCATGTTTTTGTCACTTTTGCATCTTTTAGTTATATTTAGGCATCTTTGTGTCATTTTTTTGATCTTTCATCATTTTTGCACCTTTTCGTGCCATTTTTACAATTTTTACTCATTCTATCCGTATCATTTCTTTCCTTCTCTCTCTTTCTTCGTGGTTGTTGTGTTTCCACGGAGCTGCAGGACTGTAGGCTGCAGAGAAAAATGAACCACGGAGAGGAAAAATGTGCAGAAAACGCCTGCAGCTTGTAACGTTAACAGAGTTGTTTCTTGAGCAGCTGTCAGGAAAACACTTTGTATGCTAATGCTGTTATTAAATATATGTAATATTAAGTCATCACTTCAGCAAATAAGGTTCCTGCTTTACTGGAACCCTGCAGGTGGAACCACATTTATTTTGCTCGGTGTTATTTCATAGGTGTGAGTAAAATGATATTTCTGGCTTCTTTCTCTTCTTCATACATATTGATTTTATTTCCACACCATCAGCTCCACCTTCCATCTCCTGCTCTGACCTGCTGCACCTCCATCCACACATCAGCCGCTCCCTCTCATTCCCCTCTTTCTGCAGCCCTCCATCCCATTTCCAAACCAGCCTGTTGCTAGGATACACATGTTGTCCATTCAGGAGAGGCTAAATGCCCCCTCTACATCCCCTCTTCATCCTCCTCCTCCTCCTCGTCCGGCAGGATAAACCCAATCGCAACCGACAGCCACAGACTTGCATTTAGTGGGACTCGTGCACGGCCAACACACACACATGGAGAGGCTGATGGACGCACCTCCGACAGCCCCGAGGCTGTGTAATGTGATGCACCAGTTAAAGCTGCAGCTCCCACTTCAACAAACACAATCAGACTGAACCCACAGCGAGTCGGGTCAGCGTTAATATTTAATAGATGCGTCATATCGGGAGCATTTCAGGCAATAAAACAATAAACAGTGTCAATGAAACAAGTGTGAAATGTCAGGAGCTTTGCCTCGCCGACGACCAGATACAAACACAGAATAATGCAGCGATGGCAAATTACTGCACTGAAGCATCAAGAGCCTGGAAACCGCCGGCAGACCTGCAGAAACGCTGGTTCAGCAGGCAAAAAGGGAAACATGACGAATCATTCTGGAAAGTTAAACTCTACAAGGCCTGGTTAGAAGCTAAATGTAGTCAGTGTTGGTCAAAGTGGAGCCTCCAGAGCTGAAAATAAAGCTGCAGTTCCTCAAATGTCCACTTGAGGCTGGTTCCAAAAGTGAGTCAACCCCCATAGACCTCCATGTTGAAATGTTGAACTTTACAACAGAAACAAACATCTTTATAGCCTGATACAACAATGGTTTTGGTTTCTACACATAATTTTCCACCTCATAACAACCGTTTCAGCTTTTTTGACTCGTCCCCTCTACAGTTACAGGATAGTTTTAGGCGTTTAAACCACTTAGCTAATGCCCGACTCACATTACAGGAAGTTTGGGGCCAGTTTCCCTCCATTTCACCCCTTTCAACAATCACAGGTGAAATCTGGTCTGTGATCTTGATGTGAACTGAAATACAGATTAACTGGTTAACAGCTAGCATCCTGGTTATCAAATTCCACGAAAAAGTCCAGCTCTTGAAGCTAATGTTAGCGACAGATACGTAAAAAGACAGTTAAAATCTCACTTACAGTTCTTACCAAGATTGGTTTTTGTTTTGTTTTTGTTTCTGCAGTATTATTAGCATTACAGCAGATTGTTCTGCATTTCGCTTCCATCTGTTTCGCTGTGAGAACATTGACATGGTGAACTTCTGCTCCCTTGTGCACTAAAACCCTAATAAGAACCTGTAATGTGTGATGCATCATTATGTTCCCATCTTGTAGTGTGTGAACGTCTGATTAGAGAGGAGAATATCTGTGAAGTTTCTCTTCATGTGCAGACCGACTTTAAAACCAGCAGAAGGCTACAGAAAGGCATAAAACCCCATTTCTGGCCTGAAAGTCTGACACTTGTCCTGCTAAACCTCCACCCTGAGTGTTGCCTGAAAGGTTCAGCATCGATACAACATCCCTCTGCTCCCACCTCAGTCATTGTCAGAAAGATGGAAGCTGATGCTGCTTTTAGCACCTGGACAAAAGGCCAGAGCTGCGGGTTTTCTTGTAAAGACGGACTAAAAACACCAAATGTCATCTCCTTCAAAGTAAACAGCGCTGAGGCTTTCATGTCATGGTGCTCTGCAGCAAACAGCTCTGCTATTGTCTGAAGCTAATTAACCTCCAGCTTAGTGGCCAGAATGTCAACAGGAAACAGGACAACCGACGGCTCAGCACAACACGGTCTGTTGATGGAGGATGAACAAGTCCCATGGAGTTCGTTTTTATGTTCAAACTGTGCATCTATTGGTCATCACACCATCATATTAACTGGAACCATTAGCACCATTGTTTCCCAGTATGGAAACATAATATAATACAGCTCTTTAGAGGAGTCATACGTGTCTTGGTGGCCTCTCTCCTCACTAGTCTCAGTTTTTGAGGACATCCTGCTCTAGTCAGATTTACTAACGTGAAATTTTCCTTCCACTTTTACTAAGAGATTTAGTTATTTGGATCCAGCATTTCCTGTTTTTCTGCTTTTGTTGCACCTGTCAGATCGTACACCTCCATGGAAGCAGAAAAGGTTGATTACCAGGTTGATTTTGTTCACATTTATGCCACCTCATGCCTCCATCAGAGGAACATGACACAGCTCTGTGTCCGTATAGAGATAGTACTGTATATTTATAAAGCCAACCTTAAAGCTGCAGCATCGTGTCGGTCTGTGGGAGCAGGAAGTGTGACTAGAGGAGTAAATCTGTAAAACAATAAAACTGTTGGAGGTTTTCAGAGCGACACTCGTCCTGCTGCTGTCTTTATATCTAACAGCAGGAAGAGATAAATGTGGTCTGACACAAACCAACAACCCCCTACACCCTGTCCAGCTCTGCTCTACATCCATCCTTCATCCATCCTTCATCCATCCTGTCCTACTGTATCCATCCACCATCCATCCATCCTTCAACCATCATCCATCCATCCTTCATCCATCCTGTCCTACTGTATCCATCATCCATCCTGCATCCATCCTTCATCCATCCTTCATCCATCCTGTCCTACTGTATCCATCATCCATCCTGCATCCATCCATCCCTCCATCATCCTTTATCCATCCTGTCCTACTGTATCCATCATCCATCCTGCATCCATCCCCATTTCCCCACCCCCCCATTACCATTGATAACACCACCCTATCTCCTTCTGCTCACATCCACAACCTCGGTGTGATATTTGACAGCAACCTCACTTGTGAACCCCACATCAATCAGATCACCAAAACTGCCTATTTCCATCTCCGCAACGTCGCCCGTCTCCGCCCCTTCCTCTCCTTCTCAGCCGCTGAAACTCTCATTCATGCCTTCGTCACTTCCCGCCTTGACTACTGCAATAGCGTTCTCTTCGGCTCCACCTCCAAAGTTCTCAATAAACTTCAACTCATTCAAAACTCTGCTGCCCGACTCCTCACCCGAACCTGTTCTCACGACCATATCACCCCCGTCCTGCGGAACCTCCATTGGCTCCCCATTTCACACCGCATCCAGTACAAACTGCTTCTCCTCACCTTCAAGTCCATCCATAATCTAGCCCCCTCTTACCTTACCGATTTGCTCCTCCCCTACACCCCCCCAGGAATCTCCGTTCCTCCCACACAAACCTCCTTTCCATCCCGCACAGGACCAGCCGGCGGCATTGGGGGGACAGAGCCTTCGCCATTGCTGCCCCCACACTCTGGAACTCACTCCCCCATGCCCTCCGTGACTGCACCAACCTCACCACATTTAAATCCCTTTTAAAGACTCACCTTTTTAGATCTGCTTTCCTTAAGTGATTCTGTATTTTATCTTGAACTTGTTTACTATCTACTGATTTTAATTATCTGTTTTGTTCTATCTTATTGTATTTTATGTACAGCGTCTTTGAGTTTTTGGAAAAGCGCTTTATAAATAAAATTTATTATTATTATTATTATTATTATTATTATTATTATTATTATTATTATTATTATTATTATTATTATTATCCATCCATCCCTCCATCATCCTTCATCCATCCTGTCCTATTGTATCCATCAGCCATCCATCATCCATCCATCCTTCATCCATCCATCCTGTCCTACTGTATCCATCAACCATCAATTCATCCATCATCCATCCAAATTTCCATCCATCATCCATCCAAACCTCTATCCATCCATCCATCCATCCATCCATCCATCCATCCATCATCCATCCATCATCTATTTATCCATCCATCCATCCAAATCTCCATCCATCCATCCTCCATCCATCCATCTAGCCATACTGTCCTACTGTATCCATCCATCCATCCATCCATCCTGTCCTACTGTATCCATCCATCCATCTAACCATCCATCCATCCTCTATTTATCCATCCATCCATCCAAAATCCATCCAAATCTCCATCCATACTGTCCTACTGTATCTATCCATCCATCCATCCATCCATCCATCCATCCATCCATCCATCCATCCATCCATCCTTCATTCAGCCATCTCCTGAGGATTTGACACCACAGTTCAAACTCTGCTGTCCAGATATTAAACATCCTCCATCTCTTCTTGGTCTTTCATATTTTCTGTCCACATCCTTCAACCAGATTTCTTTTTTAAAGAATGCGCAACTTTTTAAAATGACATCGAGTCTCCATGAGTTTCAGCAGATCTGCAGTCAACAAATGTTCTCTTTAAACACGGATGAGTAAAAAAAAAAAAAAAAAGATTTTTGATGTGGCCATATTTTTATTTATTTATTTATTTATTCATTTTACAGTCAACTTATAAAATGTTATTTTGTTCAATTTTTATATTTTATTTTTATTTAACCTGCAATTTTTTTTTTTTTTTACCAGAATCTTATTTAATTAAACAAAACATGGAAAATCTGTAAAATAAGTTTAAAAATTCTTAGAAAATTCAATCCTCAACACAAAGGTGATGTTGTTTAATTGTGATCTGATCATTATGCAGCGTGTTGGCAGCCGGGCAGAGAGGGGCATTGTGGGTAAAGAGAGCAGTGAATAGGGAGGATGGGGGAGGATGGATGGGGGATGAAGAGGGATGATGATGATGATGATGGGGGAGGAAGCTGCTGCAGGGACGTGATGTGATAATGAGATGCTGGATGTCCCAGAAGAAGACTTTTCTCCAGAGGTTAGACTGAACCAGCAGCAGAACAAAGAACCAAAACTGTCCTCAGAATAAAACCAAATCCACATCCACATCCAGAAAACTGAAAATCTGCTTTCATTTCATTCTCTGGATAGTTGGAATAATCGACTGAGACGAACTAGAAAACAAATAATCCAGTGTTTTTGTTCCACATTGAAGAATATAGTCTTTAAACATTTACTTCTAATATGTTGAACAATTTAATGTCATTTTATCAAAGTTCCATTTTTTCTGAAATTATAGATAAGAAAAAAAATCTTAAAATTATGTCCACAACATTGTCATTATTCTACAGATATTTGTGGTTATCTGGAGGTAAAAATATGGATATGAAGGACCAAAAAACGATTAATAATTGCTTCAGTTATTTTCTGTACTCTAAAAAAAGCATCAAATTTGACAGCATTTAACCTTTATTTGAAAAACAGAACACTGCTGTTAGATATTACCTGTTAACATAATCAATAATAATTAATAAAATATTCATTGGAGAATTAAATTACTTATTTTATATATATATATATATATATATTTTATATAATATTACATTTTATAACTATTATATAGTATAAGTAATATATTTAATTTTAACCCCATATTAGTTCATTGCATTAATTTAATAAATAGATATCTATAGTAAAACAATTCAAAGTAAAACAATTTTTAACTGAAATATTGTCAATAATTTACCGTAATTTTATATATTTATTTTAATTTGTTTAATTATAGTAAATAATGTCCACATCAAAATGTGTATTTTTTACAAAAACACATACCTTGTAAAAGCACCATGAAAAAGGAATTAATTTACATTTTATTATTATTATTATTATTATTATTATTATTATTATTATTATTATTATTATTTTAAAGTTTTCACTGTAACTTAATTAATTTTTAAAAATCAATTTTACAGGTATTTTTGCAGATTAGAAGGACCATTAAAGGACTGAAAATTATCAAAAAAGGGTTATTTTACAAATTTTTCCTGTTAAATGACAGATAAAATCTAGCAACACCACAGAAAAAAAAGTTTATATAATAACCAGAAAAAAAGGCTGAAATTGTAAATAAAAAACACATTAAAATGCAGATTTTTGCAAATAGTCATTTGTTCTTTTACAATGTCTGACTGTAAACTTAGACTATTTTCGCTGGATCTAAATTAGTTTTGTAAAAAAGGATCACTTTACTGGAATTTTTGCAGTTATTAGGAAAAAAAATCTGGGAAGGACTAAAAAAAATTTTTTTTAAAAAGTTGTTTTACTAATTTTTAACGGGCCAAAACTGTAAATAACACACATCAAAAATCTGTATATTTATACATTCTATATTATTCTCTTCCAACAATTGAGCATTATTACCGAAATTACATGATATTTTTCTATATTTAAATGAGCACAGATTTTTAAGGTTACTTAATATTTCTAGTTAAATCGCAGAAAACATCCACATTAAAAATCTGTATTCTCCTAAATGGTAATTTGTCTCGACTTTGACTTTCATTAGCCGTCCCAGTATTTATTTAGTGTTTATACAGCAAAAAAATAAATAAAAATGTGATTATTCCAGACAAGAAGATCCATTTTTGCAGTGACAGATTCAGAAGTCTTACTGTTGAGTAAAACCTCTATTTGACAGCATTTTCTTCTGTGAATTTAGAAGATATTTTACTTCCCTGAAGGAGACATTAGAAACTGTCACCTCTGGATCAGGAATGGCTGATTGTGATTGGTCCATGATGAGGGGAGGCGACTAAAACCATCCAATCAGGCTTCTTATTCCTGATGCAGCAGGGAGGCGTTTCACACTCAAACCCAATCAGTTGACTGATTCTGATTACTGTCTGCAGAGCTTCAGAGGGTTTCTGTGCCTCCAGAAAGTCCCTGGAAGTGAGTGGATCCATATTTCTACTAAAATACAGTCTCTGGTCAACATTTCTCCAACTGTTGAGGCTCCAACATCAGTAGAATCTGATGTGTGGAAAGTCTGACCAGACAAGGTTGCAGTTTTTAGATAATTTGACTGGTATGGGAACATTTGGACAATTCTGGAGTCTTTTAGAGAACTTTTTGGAGTCATTTAGTGCAGATTCTTGGTCATTTTAAACACTGTGTCATTTCAGACCATTTGTGAATTGATTTGGACAAACTTTGAATCATTTTGGACAATTTCTTAATCAGGTTTCAACTTATTATGGACCATATTTTTATATATTCTAATTAGTGTTTAGGTTTTTTTAATGTTTGAAAATAAAATAAACATTCTTTACTGTATTTAAATCAGCACCAAATGAAATATTACAGATTGTAGTCGGAATTTGGAAGAAAAATTATGTACATTGAGGATTTTTTTTTCTGTCTATTTCTATTTTTAAAATTATGTGTTCTTTTACAGCGTGTCATGGTAAAATTACAGAGTTTCTGTATTTACAGTCAGTTAAAAATATCATTATTCATTTTTACCATTTTATTAACAGTATGATATTCCACAGTTTCTTTTGTTTTCTGGCATCCTTGCTGCCAGATTTTTACATTTTTTAAAATATATTTTTATCCCATGCAGGACCTTAAAATTTGTTCCAAATCACATAAAACTGCTCAAAAACACTCACTGTTTGTCCAAAATGACTCCAAAAGTGTCCAAAATTACTAAGACTTTGCCCAGAACTACCTCAATTCTGTCCAGAATGACACATTATTTTCTAAAATATGTAAGATTTTGTCCAAAATTACTCAATTTTGCCTTAAATAACATCTATTTGTCCAAAATGACTAAAATATTGTTTCTAATGACAAAGTTTGTCCAGTATGTTCTAAAGTATGTAAGATTTAGTACAAAATAAAACTATTTTTCTTCCAAATTAAAATTTTCCAAAATTATGTACATTCTTACCAAAATTACTCAAATTTTGTCCAAATGTACGCTGAGTCTGTACAAAATAATATGAAGTCGTCCAAAAGGACTCAAATTTTGTCTAGAATGACCTAAATTCTGTCCAAAATGAGATATTATTTAATAAAATATGTAAAATTTTGTGCAGAATTAAATAATTTTTACCCAGAATGAATCAGCTTCTGTCTAAAATGTTGTAAATTTTGACCAAACTGACAAAAATACAATCAAACTAGGGCTGGGCAATAAGGCCTAAAAAAAAAAAAAATCTCCGATTTTTTCACAAAAAAGTCCCGATTCACGATTTATCCGTTTCTTTTTTCCCCCCTACCTAATCTCCTCACACTGGAGTCCAGTCTACTTAATGCAAATGAGCTGCAGCCCTCCAGGTAAACACACCTGATCACAGCTGGAAATGCGCTGCATGTGGCAGCTGGTCTGGTTGCAGTGCGTTTCCAGCTGTGATCAGGTGTGTTTACCTGGAGAGGGCTGCAGCTCATTTGCATTAAGTAGACTGACTTCTACTTTATACAAATGGGATGCAGCGTGCAGAGATTCCACACATCGTTAAACTGTCCTCAAACTTCTAAACTAGGTGTCAGTGACCTAAAACGAGGACAGATTCAGCTGCTGCAGATTATTTCTCGCCTCAAATGCTTTCAGAAATACTTTTCATTGACGTGTTTTTTGAAATAAAAGGGAAAGTTTGCGGCTGAGCCGCTGTGTTTATCTGACTTGTCTGCAGGACTGTCCAGCTGGAAGCTTGGTCATGTGACCACGTAGCGTCCTGCTGTTGGTCAGTGCTGTCATGTGACCACGTAGCGGCCTGCTGTTGGTCAGTGCTGTCATGTGACCACGTAGCGTCCTGCTGTTGGTCAGCGCTGTCATGTGACCATGTTGTGGTCCGCTAGTGACCACCTGCCGTGTGATTTTCAGATGTGGTGTGTTGCTGTGTGGGAAAATCACATCTAGTGGACACGTACCTTTAGATCTGCACCGCTCGCCGCCATGTTGTTTGTGTATCAAGCGTGGGGGGGAGGGGGGAGCACTCTGAACTACGGGAGCCCAGCGGGAAGGTGTTGGTGGCGGATGTTGATGAGAAAATCGATTTTCATTAAAACAAATCGACATTAAGTACAAACTCGAATTAATTGATAAAATCGATTTATCACCCAGCCCTAAATCAAACTGATCTAAGTTTGTACTAAATGAGTCAAAAACATAATAAACAAGTCTAACTAGGAAAGTATTTCAGTCATTCTGCTTTTAAAGAAGTTTATTTTTTTAAAATGTTCATAATTCTGAGCAAACTTGACCTAATTTTGAACATTTTCTTCATTTTCTGCATCTTTTGGAACAAGTTTTTTGCATCTTTTTCATTCATTATTCTGGACATCTTAGAACATTTTAGATAAAATAAGAAGAAATTTTATAAGATAAGTTAAACTTTCTTGGTTAAATTCATGTTACAGCAGCCAGATAGAAAATAAAGCACCATTAAAGAACAACACAAGAAGTACTACAGTAATAAAAGGATAAAAACAAAGATGTCATTCATATTTCACATGAACAAATGTGGTTTGATGACTCATTTAGCAAAGCATTTCAGTCATTCTGGACCTTTTTTTGAACTAATTCTGACATTTTTTTCCATCATTGTTGACAAATTTTAACTGATTACATGAAGTTTAATTTGTTTCATTTTTCACAGTAAACTCTGCCAATCAGATTCAGGTTTAAGGATCATGAAGACTGAAAACACCAATGAGATTTACTGGAACAGAAAACATTAAATCAGCAGATATTTGCAGGAAACGACGACCTGAACGTAGCTTCTAACGCTGGATGTTTGCTGTGAGTAAACACAGCCGAGGACACAGACGGAGGACGACACAAACACTGAATGATTCACACTTTAGCAGACGGCCACGCTGGATTCATTCACCGCAGAAAACAGAGAATTAATCACAGCACCTGTGATTCCATCACATTCATCAGAACTCTGGAGGTTTTCTGTGATTCTGCTCCATGACTGAGATTCTCTGGTCTCGTTTTCACAGTTTATGGTGTAAAATATGAAACACGAGGAGGAAAAAATGGGAAAAACAAGGATAAAAAAAATGACAATATCCAGTTTTTTCTGCTTTTTTGACACAACTGCGCTCCAAAATGTCCCAATTTGTCCAAAGTGACTTGAAATTTGTCCAAAATTATGCAAAATTTGTTGAAAACGACTTAAGATGTGTATAAAATAAGAAAAACAAACAATGACTGGCTCCTAAAAAATGTGAAAAAGTGTCAAATCTTCCATAGAGGATGGTATTGTGATCCATAAAGTCCCTGTCAGTGTATATATTTATGGATGGATCCATATTTGTACTAAAATACAGTCTTTGGTCGACATTTCACCAACTTTAGAGGCTCTAACATCAGTGGAATGTGATGTTTGTGGAGCCTAGTTTCCATTTTCTTTGCTTTTCTGACTCTAAATCTAAGATGATTCAAAATCATCTGTTTGGACTCCAAAAAGAGATAAACATCGTCCAAAATTGTGCAAAATCATCCAAAATGACTAAAGATTTGTCCAAAATAAGTTAAGGATTGACGAATAAGACTGTCAAAAATCACTCAAACTTGTCAAAAATGACAAGAATGAACAATTATTGATCCTTAAGATGGAAAGAAGTGCAAAAATCTTCAACCCACGGCAGCTTTGGTCGACATTTCATCAACTTTTGAGGCTGTAACATCAGTAGAATGTGATGGTTGGTGACTTTGACCAGACAAGGTTCCAGTTTTTACATATTGTGGAATCAAACCTGTCAAAGACGACTGAAAATTGCTTAAAATAACTTAAACTGTGTCCAAAATGACTTGAAGCAGGTCTAAAAGAGCTGAAAATCATCCACAATTACTAAAGCAAATTGTCCAAACAAGATAAAACTTGTCCAAAATGACTTGAAACCTGTTTAAAATGACTCAAACGTGTCAAAAAATGACAATAAACATAATTATGAGCTCCTGAAAATGGAAAAAGTGCTGTCTTCAATCCAGGCTGGTATTGTGTCCCCATAAAGTCTCTTTTGGCAAGTTTGGCAAAGTCTTTGGCAAATTTTTGAATAAAAATGTTGAATCAGATTTTAGTAACAAACTGTAAGCCTAAATTTAAATAATTTTCTCGACAGTATTCCATGTCACAGATGAGCAGTTCAAGGATCGTAGGAAAGTTGGAAATCGGATGTTTATACAACTTTTGGATCTGATAAATGGTGGATTTTTTAAAATTCTAACATTCCTTTAAAAACCCTCAGAATCTGGTTCAAACAAAGAATTTATTTTTGGAACATATTTGAATTTGACATGTAGAATAAAACGACTTTTACAAAATCTCACAATTTCAGTGCAGAATTTTTAGCATTTTACAGAATCTGGTTATGAAAAATTATTAATTTTTGGCTAATAATTCGAATGAAACTTGTAGAATAAAGTGATTTTAATGAATTATTGTA